>UCOL01003270.1:0-19953 GCA_900474335.1 Ormyrus nitidulus | reverse complement strand
CCCCCGATGCGTGCACGCGTTGTCGAGTACCCTCGAGAGAGCCCTTTGTGCAGCTGAGAGGACGCGCTGTGCGCTTGTCGAGCCCCGCGAAGCCTGCCGGAG
Source organism: Ormyrus nitidulus (assembly GCA_900474335.1). Lineage (NCBI taxonomy): Eukaryota > Metazoa > Arthropoda > Insecta > Hymenoptera > Ormyridae > Ormyrus > Ormyrus nitidulus. The sequence goes on along the minus strand of UCOL01003270.1, from coordinate 19,851 downwards.
AGTGCTTTGCTGTTGGGACGATGCTCCGTTGGCTGGAGGAGGAGTGCTTGGCTCTTTTCGCGGGTCGGGCGCAAATGATTGCTATGTGGGTTTGTGGACAGAGCTTTTGAGCTTTAAAAGGTTTGCGGTTTTTCCTTTTTTTTTTCACCGTAAGTGGCAGTTTGCAAGCTACGATTTTAATGTGGTTAACCTTTAGACTGTCGCAAAGGCACTACAGTGTCTCAGATATTGGTCGGACCAAAAATGCCGGCAACCTAAAGGTTAATTCACGCTTTTGAGAAGATGGAAGTAATACGTTGAGTTACTTAACAAACTAATGAACTGGCTAACGCATTACTTGCTAACAGCATCTTGTCAAATTTAAAAATTTGTAAAAACTCTAAAATAAGTATTACAAGGAAGAATAAGGAAACGGTTTGCTATTTTTGTTTTTGTCACGATTGCTTGGCTACAAATACTGTTCGATCAGATTATCATAACAATAGTACGAGTAACGTTCACTTGGAACAGTCTAGCACTCCTTTCGTAAATGGGTGATAACAGAGGCATGAAGAAAGAAAAAGTGAAAAGGAATTCAAGTACATTACTCATTTTATCTATCTTTTTAATTCTTTTCAATAAATTTTATTTAATGGGATCTCTAAAGAATTCTTTTCTTTTTCATTAAATGTTCATTTATTCAATAATTTAAAAAGTCTAAGTAACTTAATTTTATCGAAAATTGTAATTAACAAATCAACGCTTACATTCATTGGTTTCCTTTAAGAATCTCTTCTAATTAAAAGCAGCGAAGAAGAGCTTTTTCCGGAACGTTTCACCTCAGTTCAACTTAGAGGAGAAAAATTAGCCTAAAACAATTGAATCCCCCCCCTCGAAAGGAGTCGTCATTGAATATTGATGACTTTAATTGGCTTGAGCAAATCCCGAGCGGATTTGTGAGATTAAGATTTGCTTCGCATGTTTTTGTTGTTTTGCGTTTAATGTGATTGAATTTCTCCTGTCACGCGAGCTTTAGTGGCTCTCGAGTTTTATTATTAGATTCCAAAGTTTAAAGCACTTGAAAAATTCTCACAAGCGCATGCAATAGATCCGAAAATGTGATTTTAATTTAACAATTGAATTGGTTGAATTTGAAAATCTGACGTGATTTTGCGAGTGTCAAGTGGCAATTTTGCTTGATTAATTTTTGTTGTACACGCAACTCTTCACTATTTTCATATTTAAAGGCCAAAGACTTTTCTTTTTTGAAGACTAGTATATGTTAAATTAGTGTTTCATTTGGCACTTTAAATGCTTTAAAATTTATTTATTTGTGTTTCATAAATAACAATTTATATAGAAAAGTTGGGTACCAGTATCAATAAAAGAATCTAATACATAATAACAAATAGTGAGTATCGTAAATAAATAAGAAAGGCTGTTTAATGTTTGCATATCATTTTATAATAATTTTTGTGATTTTACTAGTAAACATTATTATGATTTAAATTATATTACTAACAATAATTTTGATTTTTGTCAGCAACCGAGATCCGCTGCCAGGAGAAGACGAAGGGCGGGCTGCGATACGAGGTGATCCTCGCGGAGCCGACGGCCCCGGCGAAGCGAGCTCCCTCGCCGCAGTCCTCGCCGACGCAGCCCGGCTCGAACCTCGAGGACAAGCTGCGCGCCGCCGAGGAGCGCCGACTCTCCCTCGAGGCGAACAAGATCGCGGCCCTCGGCGCCCGGCTCTCCAAGATCGAGGAGGTCGCCCGCAAGAAGGACGAGCTGAACGCCAGCTTTGTGAACGCCACCCGCGAGTCGCTCGACATGAAGATGAACAACAGCGAGGAGAAGAGGGAGGCCTACATCACCGATCTTAGGAACAAGCTCAAGGATCACGTGAGTCGACGAATAGGGGATAATTTTAAATTCAATTTCAATATTAGAGCCTGCGATTTCGATGTTATAGGATGCGTCATTAATGCCTATAAATACCATTGTGATTAGGAAGAATGGAAAATATTTTACGCAAAAGAAGCAAGAAAAGTTTTAACTGTCTTAATCGATTCAGTTTTGCAGCAGCTCATTTAATTTGCAAAGTTTGAAGGATTTGAATATAGTAAACTTTTCTAACAGTAAAAACTCACCTGTAAAGCATTTTTCATTATAATTATTTTAAACTTTTAATAAGAAACTGAAAAAACAAACAGCTTGATTATATAAACTAACTTTCCAACATGAGAATGGAACAAAATGACTCTACTCAATATTATTTTCTTATCTGCTTTTTCCTAGTTGGAAGGTGTTGAGAAGACTAGATTGACTCTGGAGCAACAGACTGAGGAAGTTCGCGTTGCTGTTGATGAGAAATTAAAGACTGCTGCTGCTCAGCGTGATGAGAACATTAAGAAGATGGTTGAACGTCTTAAGGAACACGTTAGTATTTCATTTTTTATTACTTCCTTCATTTTCTCCTTCGACAGCAATAATAATATTAGCGAATGATTAAACAATAAAAATTCTTTTTATCTATGAAATTTCAAATCTCTACTACCATTCAGTAAAATTAACATTTCAAGAAGACACAGATTAATTGTTTTTATATATACGTTTTCTACCAGTTACATATCTGTTTAAAGATATTGAATTATTTTGATCGCAATAAAAATAAAAATTATTTCAAACAAAAAAATCTCTTTCTAGGAGGACCAAGTCGCTCGCGTTCGTCAAGGCATAACCGAGCGAGTCCACCAGCTCGAATCTCAGATCCAGATCAAATTGTCCCAAGCTCGCGAACGACGCGAAATAATCGAGCGCGAGCAGAAGGAGAAGCTCCGCAATCACGTAAGTCTTTCCCGTCCTTCATTAACTAACCATTTGCGAGTACACTCATATAATTGTTGGTGTTCAAAGTCTTCAGAGATAATTCGTAGTTGTTAGGAACCGTAGAAACTTTTATTGATGGATTTATGAATTTGTAGTATTATTCGATAATTGAACATTATTTTATCGTAGAAAATATATTAGGCGAGAATTGGCACCGTTTTAATGAAAAATCCATTTGGAAGAGTTGTCTGAGATGAAGATCGAGTTTTATGTGGTTTTTCTAAAGGTTTTAAAGTGTTTTAATCCGTTCGTTTTAACGAAGAGCCCAGTAGAGGCTACCGTGAGTCACTTTCACGGTAGAATTTCTGCTTTGCTTGAAAGTTTATATATTAATTAATATTATATTAAAACATTATTAATGGTAAGTAATGAAACTAAAGAACTTTTAGATAGGTTAAAGTTTTCTGTGAAGTATTACTTTAACGCTTCTTACTAATTTTCTTCAAGAGGAAAAACTGATTTTTTTTGAATGTATAGTTTTACTCCTAATAATAATATTCATTTATAATAATAACATTTATTTTATATACAAGTTTTCTTCTTCATATTTTAATTATTTTTACGTTCAAATAACTGTAAAAAAGATTTAAAATTTTTTCAGAGCTCGCGTAATCTTAATACTTGCCAAATTTAAACGTAAAACTCAATTTTCAAAATCAGTCTTGCTCATTCAACTTTACGAAAAAAAAGTACGCTCTAGTACTTGTAAATAAAGCCAAGCGACAGTGCCAATCCTGAGCCGGTTATTAAGCCAGAAGCGAGAGCAGAAGCAATAAAGAGCGGTGCGGATGATTCAGAACACAGTGAGGGTGGCTAGAGTGCGCGAGGCGGCGAACGCGCACGTCGCCAGGGATCTCGAGGTGATAAAGCGCGAATCCGATGCGAGGTTAATCACCGCGCAGCTCAATCGCCAGCGGGAGATACAGCGTCGCGTGCAGGCCATTCGCCAGCATGTAAAGACACGACTCTGATACTTTCATGCCTAGAAGCTTGCCCTTACTTATTTCTTTTTTTTTTTAGAGGAGCGTCTGTACGTGTCTTGCTTGAAAATATGAAAAAGATTTTTTGTGCTTAGCACCAGTGCCGTATAGAAATTTCATGTTAAACAGTGTTGTCATTAAACAGTGGATTTATTTTCTTAACGTATTTTAAGCAAGACTGCAATAGTTAATTTGGCTTGTGTTTTCGTTTCGATATTGAAGGCAGTGCTAGAATAGAATTTTTTAGATTCAGCTTAGGGAAAAAGCTAGAAATACTTCGAATCTATACTGCGCTGTAATTATTAAGGCACACTTTCCTGAGACTTGTTCAAGCTCTTTTCATGTGTCGCATATTATTACATAACTAAATAAAAATGGAACTCCGCATAAATAAGGCTAAAAGTATTTAAATGCCATTCTACCTTTTTCCTATCGCTTAAAATAATTTAATATCATTTCATAGATAATAGTGATTGATAGAAGTTTAAAGAATTTTACTTTCTAAATATTTAAACACACAGTATATATTCTAGTGCATATTAAACAAAGAAAAAAGCATGATTGTTTGATTATTCTAATAAAAAGAAGCCAAAATTAAACTAAAGAATCAACGAGTTTTACATAACATACAAACAAATTATGTTCAAAACGAATTGAATCAGCGAGAAAAAAACATTCATGTTCTGTAGATTTTCTCATTCTTATTTTAAGATTTAGCCAAAGCTATTCTTCCATAAAACCTTTTTTCTTTTCAAGGAGAAACGCGTGGAGATGGTTAGGCAAAACAAAGCCAAAGTGCAGACCAAAGAGGGCCAGGATGACAACGTCGTCATGGACAACATGCCCGTAGGCAAGGAAACCGCGAGCTCTGGTTAAGCTGAACACCTCTATATCAACACGCCACTTTTATTTTACCATTACTAACGTCTAGGAGATACTAAGAAAAAGAAAAACACTGCCTTTTTCCTTTGTTGGTTCCTTTCTGTTGAAACCCTAGAAAACGCAATTGTACATCGGAAGGCGTTGTATTTTCTACTACTCTTTTATTTTTTCGTTTTAGAAGGAACAAAAAAAAATATCACGCCAAATTAATTTAGTGTAGTGTCAGTGCTTTCTTTCATTGCATTTCTTTGTAAACGAGTGTAATTATTAATTATTATATACTAATCGTTTCGCTTTCGTGAGGCAAAGTGGAGTGAGATCGAGAGAATTTTTTCTCGAGAATTAATTGATGGCGATGAGAAACTCGATTGATTACCGACTGAGTAAAAGGATTTTATTTTTTACTTTTTATAGAATTTTTAACCGAAATTTGTAGTATCATTTACTGATTGTTTATACTATTGTTTATGTTATTTTTAAGTTTAATTTACCCGCTGAGCTTAAAGAAATTCTTCGTAGTAATTTTTATACCTTTCTCGGTTGGTGGTGGGAGGACTTCTTTAACAGCATTTCAATAAGCTTAGGCTATTTATATATAAATTAAGATACATAGCGATAATTTTTATGAATAAGACAAAAATCGATTTCTTGGCGAGAAGCTTATTCATACTTAATCGGTAACAAGTGGCTTTCGCATCGATGCGCTGAAACAAAGCGAGGAGAGAATGAAGAGTCGCGCGCGTTGTTTCGTCTTTGAATTTCGCGAAGCTCCGCGCGCAATTTCGTTTTAAGTATATTAAAAATACGTAATAGTGCTTTATACTAGGCTTGAAATAAATAAACAAAAAATGGAAAGGGAAACCTTTAAAAAATTTTGTACTCGATCATTGTAATATTACTAATGCGCTAACAGAATAAAACGATAAATAATTATTAAAGAATATGTAGTACCATTGATTTAAGCAGAAAAAATACAAAAAAAAATTAAGAAACTACTATATAAATAATGACGCTTCTGTGATGACTTCACTGTATCTTTCAAAGTGTTTTACTATACAATTATCTAAATATATATATATTATTAGTTATGGAGAAATTTAAGGTGGAATGAAATATCACCTGCCGTAGCGAGGAGATTATGTAGACGTTACAACTTTTTCTATTTCTTTCGTAATAGCTAGAAGAAAATAAGCGATCAGGTTGGAGAAAGAATTTCGACGAGATTTTTTTACTCGGATCGCCAGTATTAACACGTTGAGAAAAAAATTAGGCAAATATTTAATTATCGGCGGTTGATTATCGTAAATTGCCATTGCATTCATCATTCGCTTCTTTCATCATGCCTCATGATCGTTCGCTTGACCATAGACGAGCATTTGTATACAATTGTGAAGGAGTCCGAGACTCTGGAATATTCGGGTGCAACATGTCTTTTTCATTCTTTGAGAAACTAAAAAGGAAGATAAGGAAATTGAATTGTGAGGGATAACGTCTATTTTTGCATGATTGTTGTAATCTTTTTGCAAAAGCGTATCATGTTGGGTGTACGATCTATGCATTTATATATTCAAGGAGGATTACCTGAGAGAGAAGGGAAGAAACGTCTTGTATGTTACAATGATTGTCATTATCGCCTTACGTTATTATAACGCTTGTAAACGTGTTCTAACGCTGAATGAAACAATTAATAAAGTAAATTACAATGAGATATGCATATGAATTATATACGTTGTTTGTATGGTTTTTTCGAGGGAAGACAAGAAATTAATAATTATCCTAATAACAATAAAGCTTTGATATCGTGCTGAGTGGAAACAAACGCTGAATATAGGAATGGTACGAAAGGTTTAAGAAAAAGAAAATGCAAATAAATACACGTTCATACAAAATTTGAGTATTTGTTTTATTTAAAATCCTACTGTCACCCTTCATTACCTTTAGATCAACAGAATATACCTTGGAATATACAATAAAATAAATTCATCAGAGCATTTTTAATTTAAATTTTAAGTTTCTACTTTATTCATTAGTTAGCATAATGTTCTTATTCTTTTTATATATATAATAAATTTATAATTTATAATTTATATATTTCTCAAAAAATAAAAAGGTTTAAAAATGTTTTATTTGCAAATAATTAAAAATAAATTCATAAATAAACAAACTCTCTAAAAACTTAAAATAATTTTAAAAAATATTTACAAATTAAACTAACAATGTAACAACAATTTAAATTTCCGCGCCTAATGCCTCCTGCAATCTCTACGTTCGTTAAAAAAGATCGCAGCTTCGGACTGGGGAAAACGGAGGAGAAGTAGAGCGTACGCCACACGTCCTGCATCGATTATCGTGGACCAATCACGGTTCTCCACGAAAAGATTGTTGTGTATGTCGTGTCGTGCCGTCCGTCGTCTCGTTCCGACTGCGAAGGCGGTGAGCTGTTACTTTCCTTCGGAAGTCTTTATTTGGTCAAAACGCTCAACATATCTTTGGGTGTAGTAACATCCGAACTTTTAGAAGTACCGGACATAATCTGAACCTCGCTTAAGTTTCTTCCCAAAATGATAGACAAGCAGATCGGTGAGTTCGCCGGCTTCCTTTTTTGTTCAATATCCACCGGTGTATTTGTGATTTCCGAATGTTTATTTATGTTTTTTTGCTCATAGATTCAAAACTGCGATAAAATATTTGGGATTAAAAGGGCACAGTTTGGTAGAATAGAGTAAATTTGCGATTTAAAAGGTTTTAATTAGTGTACCTAACAGTCAATTTAAATTTAGAACTTCTAGAATATTTTAGGACGTATTTGATAAATTTGTATACAATAGGTTACATTACAGTACAAAGGTTATAATAATGAATTTTAATTTTTCTGACTGTAGGATTGGCATTGATGCTCCTAGGAGCAATGGGAGTACAATGTATGTACCCTGCAGATTCTGATGTGGTGGATTTAACTCCCAGTAACTTCAATAAAAAAGTCTTGGATAGTGACAGCATTTGGGTTGTTGAGTTTTATGCTCCTTGGTGCGGTCACTGTCAGCAATTGAAGCCTGAGTATGAAAAGGCTGCTGCGGCAGTAAAACAACACATGGAGGTAATACATGTTTAAATAATCTTCAATAGAGTATAATGGTATTAAATTGGTTTAATTGTCTGTTTCATTGTTGGTTTTATCATCCTTAATTGTGTATAATATTCAAAATTATCTAGTGTTATATAGTTTTGATTTAATGAAAGATTCAATACAGTACTATTCATTTTTGAAAAAAAATGTTGAATAAACCTTGTTTACTCAATACTTTTGATTATAAAATTATAAGCAAAAGTTTTGTACAATTTAATATTACTTTTTATTCATAATTTATTTTTAGCTGAGAGTCATTCATTTTTTGATAATTAAATAATTCTATTGTCAATATTTCAATATTAAAGAGAATTATTTTTCTTGAATTTAATTTTCAAAATATAGAAAAAGTTATTTAAATATATGAATATTTATTATTCATAATTTTAGGGCTTTATTCAATTTGGAGGAATAAATGCTGATACGCATAGAGAGCTTGGTGCCAAATATGATGTTCGAGGCTTCCCAACTATCAAGATCTTTGGTGCTGACAAAACCAAGCCAGAGGATTACAACGGAGGTAGAACTGCTGTTGCTCTGGTTGAAGCAGCGATGAAGGCAGCCACTCAGAAGCTCCGCCAGACTATCACTGGTAAAAAGAATAGTGGTGAATCTAAGACAGGATCCAAGGACTCAAAGGATGTTGTTGAGCTCACCGATGAAAACTTTGACAAGCTGGTCTTGGGCTCAGAAGATATGTGGCTTGTTGAATTTTATGCTCCCTGGTGTGGACATTGCAAGAATCTGGCACCCCAATGGGCCAGTGCTGCTACCGAACTCAAGGGCAAAGTTAAGCTTGGTGCCCTTGATGCTACTGTTAATACTATTAAAGTAATTAATAATATTATATTATTGTAAAAAATTTTCGAGAAAGCTATAAAATTTTCTTATTCTAACATTTTTTTTTACTATTAAATCACAGGCTAGTCAATACGGGATCCGAGGATACCCAACGATCAAATATTTCGGACCGGGTAAGAAGGACTCCGACTCTGCTCAGGAATACGATGGTGGGCGTACGAGCACTGATATCGTCAACTGGTCTTTGGACAAACTTGCGGAAAATGTACCTGCTCCGGAACTCATTCAAATCGTAGACGAGAAGAGCCTGAGGAAGGCCTGCGAAGATAAGCCGCTTTGCATCGTTTCCGTACTTCCGCACATTCTTGACTGCCAGTCCGACTGCCGTAATGGATATCTTAAGATTCTTACCAACCTTGGTGAAAAGTTCAAACAGAAAATGTGGGGGTAAGTACTCTTATAAAGTATTTTTGATACTGTGAAGCAAATAGTTTTTTAAATACAGAAAAAGAACAGGAAGTTTGCTATATTAGATAAGAAAATCAATTTTTTGTTTAAAAATAGGTTGAATGGTAATTTTATTTTGGAATAATAATTTTGACAGACAGTACATTTAAAGCACTCAGGTTATCAGGTTTATTTAATTATTATTCATAAAAATTTATTTAGTATTAATAAAAAAGTAAACGGTTAAAGTTTTAATGAATTTTGACGCTTTTAAGCTTTGTCAGTTAGAATATCTATTTTTTAAAGAATGTGTCTGCTACAATAAACAGATTTTAACCGATTAATTCTCATAATTAGCACAGTATAGACAACGCCAAATTAACTATGCTATCGATTGCATTAGCAAAAAATAAAATATAAGTGTTCTTTTGCTTGTCGATTCGATTGTTTATTGCAAAATTATTTAAACAAATTACCAAAAATTTTGAAATTTCAAAAAACTAATAATTATACCAATCGATTCTATGGGGAATATCATGAAAAAAAAGCTCAATACCATTTTCTTATCTGACCGTTTTATTTTGCAATAAAACATCATTAACAGCGTTTTGTCCCATGGACCCGCTATCGCAAATAGGTTCAAAATAACGACACCAACGATTGCTTTAGCAAAAAATAAAATATACGTGTTCTTGTTTGTCGATTCGATTGTTTATTTCAAAAATATTTTAAAAAATTACCAAAAACTTCAAAATTTTAGTACCTTATCTGACCCTTTTATTTTGCAATAAAACGTTATAAACAATAACGGCTGATGAAATAGCGTACTGTTCTACAGACAAAAGAAATAAACAATCGAATCAACAAACAAAAAACATGTATATTTTATTTTTTGCTAATGCAATCGATAGCATAGTTAATTTGGTGCTGTATGTGCTGTGCTAGCCATGGGATTTAATGGGTTAATGAGCTTTTTTTCTTGAGGCGAAATCTCTCAAGCCTCATTTCCGCAGCCTAGTATGGTCGTCTTAATGTTTAATGTAAAAATAAAATCAATAAACACTTTTAAATAGTAATTTTTAATATGTAAAATTGCTTTTCTAAAGCATGGAATTTACATATATATGAAATATAAAACTAATTATTAAACTGCAATTTTTAGATGGGTATGGGCTGAGGCTGGCGCTCAACCAAACATCGAAGACGCTTTAGAGATCGGTGGCTTCGGTTATCCAGCTTTAGCAGCCGTGAACATCAAAAAGATGAAATATTCCTTACTTAAGGGTAGCTTCTCTCAATCTGGTATCAAGGAGTTCCTACGAGATCTGAGCTACGGCCGTGGAGGTACTGCACCACTGAAAGGCACAGAGCTTCCGAAGATTTACGCCACTGAACCTTGGGACGGCAAAGATGCCGAGCCACCACAGGAGGAGGATATTGATCTCAGTGACGTCGATCTCGACGAGGATAAGAAAGATGAACTTTAAAGCTAAGAGCAGAGACGGATCTTACAGACTGAAACGATTTTTGTCACATTTCTTTGCGTATTTTTTCCTCTTACCACAAGTTTGATAATTAAGAGGGATACGTTCGGCTCTGTTTTGATACTTTGAGATAAATTTTAACACTACCTTTACCTTAGCGCCGTCACTATGCAAACGATTTTAGAATTCGCGAAAACTTTGTTAACGATTTTCAGTGTTACGTTTTCATGTTTCTAATCTATAAGAATTACATTGTGGTAATCTGTTATACAAATTATTAGTCACAGTTTATTTTGAAGTATCAAAACATAGTAATACCGTCATTGTCTTACTCATTGATAGAGCTTAGTCTAACTATAATTTTAAAAATTAGGATATTGAAATTGGAATGAGTTCAATTACTTTCCATGTTTTATATCAAGATAAATTTACTTTACAAGTCAATTTTAAACAATTTGTAAATGATTTTCTTACCTATTTGTAAGATATGGCCTAACAATCATTGTGTAGAACTAATTTTGGTTGTTTCTTTCGAGTATTCGAATTTTCAATGAAAGTGTTCGTACAAGTACTTAAAATGTTTTTCGAGAAAATCGGTACTCAAAATAAATAACTCAAACTACTTTTTATAAAACATACTACGTGTGATCCGTAAACTCCCTTTTCCGGCACGTAGAGAAACAAATATAACGTAAATAAAGTACTCGGTATATCGAATAATTAGTTTTCCATAATTCTTGAAGTAAAAAGGTAATTATCCATCGAGCGCACACGCATGAGAGTGTATCATTTAAATCAAATAATTTAGTAAGGTGGGTTAATCTACATTTCTTCCAGGGAATAAGTGATCTGTCTTAAACGAGTGGAACAACTCTGAAAATTTTGTGATTGACATTCCATGCTCTTGAGAATCATTTTTTCTTGAGTCTGTTGTCTATTTTTATACCGATAGCGGCACTGTAACTTTCGAGCTAAAGCGTCCACATTTTAAAAGTCTAATGAGTGAGGTAAAAAGATCCTTTCTTACATATCACGGTAGAAACGAGTTGAGTTTGCTGAGTGCATATTTATCATGATGTAATTGAAAGATTTCTTAGCTTTTTTATTCATTGTAATTTGTGCGAATTAAGTGTCATAAATGAAACACATTTAAGACAAAAAACATTTTGTGCGTATTTGTCAAAGAGCGATTCAAAAATCAGAGCTTTGATAACGAAATGAATGAGAAAACATATTTGTACATACATTTGTCAGTGTCCCGATGTAACCATTTTTTTTTTCAATTTTTAGCGTCTTCCAGCGAGCTCAAAATGATTCGTAATAAATACTTAAATGAAACGGAAAACGTAATTCAACCATTGTTAACCAAATGTAATTATAATTTTGTCATTTTACGAAATATATTAAATATAAGTTTCCTTTAAAATTTTCGTTTTCTATTATTGAACCTACAATGTTTTATCACGTAAGATAATATCCATATCAATAAGAATAGTTATTTTATGTAAGTAATTTATATTTTCTCTGATTTCTTTATTTTTAATTTAAAAAAAATTCTTTTATTCATAACAGTTGTAATAAATAATAACGATATAAGTATTAAATTTTTAATTTTTTTTTATTCAGAAATAGTTATACAGTTGAAAAATCATTATGATATATTTCTGTAGAAAATATTTAATAAAATATTTAAGCCTAGGTACTTGTTAAAAAACGTGATTATATTTTTTTATTCTAAAAAAATTACTGCTATTTTGATAAATTTTATTTAATTATACTGCGAAAAACAAACGGAAAAAATCAGCATCAATTCTTTTAAAAATCAGTTGCTATTATTTTCTCGTAAAAAGCATTGTGTTATTTTCCATTTATGTACAATTTTAAAAAACATTGCAATGAGATAAAATAAAAATAAATAAAAAAAGATTATCCGCAGTCACATCTCCAATCGTTTCATCATCCAAAGAGACCACGAAGAGGACTGGTCGCTAGGTTCAGTACATTGCCGGCAATGTTAGCGCCGGTATTGATGCCGGTCTTTGTTAATTGGCCTAGGAGGTTTAATCTGGGACGTTTATTTTGAAGTTGCTAAATAAAAAGTTAAAATGATTATTTTAAAGGTTTATCAGAGGCAGCAAGAGATACCTCTGAAAAATTCATGCATAGAGTACACTTACGTAGGGTTGTTGTTCTGACTGCGGAACAGTATTTGGCTAGAAGAAAAATTATGTGTGATTAGTTTTAAAAGATAGTTAGAAATGCTGAATGGAGTTCATTTACGTTGATATTATTAATATTTAAAAGTGGTGATGGCTGACGGTGCGGCTGTTCGTTGAAAAAAGTTAGGTGTCATTATTTCTTGTATGAAAAAGAGGTAATTTGAGTAACTGGAGCTCACTTACGTTGAGATTTAGAAGTGGTGGTTGCTGGTGTGGCTGTTCATTAAAAAAGTTAGGCGTCATTATTATTATTATTATTTTTTATGAAAAAGAGGTTATTTGAGATACTGTAGTTCACTTACGTAGACATTTGAAGGTGGTGGCTGATGCGGCTGCTCGATAAAAAGTTAGGTGTCATTATTTTTTGTATGAAAAAGAGGTAATTTGAGTTACTGGAGTTCACTTACGTTGAGATTTAGAAGTGGTGACTGGCGTGCCTGTTCATAAAAAAAAGTTAGGTGTCATTATTTTTTGTGTGAAGAAGAGGTAATTTGAGATACTGAATGGAGTGTACTTACGTAGTTGGTGTATTGGAAATATGGACTGTTAACGTAATTTTGTAATCCCTGTGGTAGCGGCTGCTTCCATTGATGCTATAAATCAAATCAGAAAGGCAAGATTTCAGGCAATGTACACTACAAATTTTTGAACTGCTTTTGGATAAAAATTAGAATAAATATTATGTGGAATAATTTTGGTTGGTTTTCACTCCTATTCATGAAGACAATATCTATCTATACTTCAAAACCTGTTAAAAGAATTAAAACAAATATTAGCACAGATAAATCACGTGAAAAAACTTTACCACGAACTTTTAGGCAAAATCTCACTTGAGATTCTGTGCATAGTGAAAATATTATCACGAAATTATGCACGTGACAATACTTTATTAAAAATAAAAAACAATTTTTTTATGTACGAAACGTAATAGTGTTAAATGCTTATGAAACCAATTTAATTCGTGTTACCTTTAATTTGACAGGTTCTCCAATAAAGAATTTTGATTTATGTTAATATTGGCTTGTTTTTAAATTCTTTAGGATTTTCAAGTATCTTTTTGCAGTCTCCTATAAAATAGAAATTTCAATGAATTGATTAAATAAACTGTAAGTAATAACTTCAGATTCCTATCCATGCAGGTACACACCTACAGATTGCTTTAATTCCTGAGGTTGTTTATTTTCTTTCTTATTTGCAGAGATTTTCAGTATTCTCGGATCTTCTGGGGATTTCTTCTGCGAAACAAAAGAAAATTATCACGAACTTTTAAATAAAAGTATGAAGATGATACACAGAGATCTGCTAGAAAACAACGTAAGTTTATTTTCAAAATTTTTTTGATATTTTTTTCAATATTCTTACGTAATTAATAACTTTTTTCAATAAATCTTGTTATTTCCGAAAATTTATACTCGAAATTTTGTAGTGGATCTGAGATAGATTCTTGCAAGCGCCGATCTTGCCGAGATTATTTAGACATTATTAATTCTGGAGTATTATGCTGATATAAAAAATATGCATTAACAGCTCATGATGAAGTTTAGTTTTGTCGCCGCAATTTATTATCAATCTACCTTTATTTTTGTGGATAAAACTAATCGCTAAAATTTGCAAATTAGTTTCTTGATTCGATTTTTTTAATGTCATTTATTTTAGAACAAAATATAAAAATTTGTATTTTTCTTTAAAAGATTTTCACCTACATGTTGAAAAAACATGAAACGATTACTTTTAATGCGTATAAATCGTTACTTCGAATTAAGACGCGAGATTCGGCAAATTGGACCACTGTGCGCCGGGGGCGGGGAAAAAGGACTTTTTTTCCCCGCTTGGACAAACAATTTTGTCAAACGTTTGAAATGCTCGATTTTTTACGCTACTTTCTAGCGTGGAATGAAGGCCTTTTCATGTCTGAGTTGGGAAAAATGTATTTTGTATAATTTTTTAATATACATTTTTATCATAATCAAGTATAGTTAAGCATTAGAGATTAAAGATCTTAGAAATCAAAGCATATATGGAGCGCGGTTGACTCATACTTGCCTTCGGAGCAACTACCGCGCTTCTTGATACTCTAAGATTTGTTGCAGACCTCTTTATCCTAGTAGGGAGCTGCTTTGAAGTAGGCCTCTCAATTGCCTTTGATTGTTGGTCCTGCAAAAAATTAACATTATAAATATTCGGAAATTGAAACATTGTTTAATCAATTACTTCCTAAGCGCATTTTTAATAGTCGATTGGTTTTCAGTCGTAGGAAAATGAAAAAAAAAATTCAAAACGTCTTATTTAACTTTCGATTAAAATATTTAAAACTTTTTCACCACCTAATCTGAAAGGGCAAAACTTTTTATGAAAAAGCACACATTTTCTTTTATGCTTTTATGAAATTTCGACACTGCTCTAAGCTAAAAACCAATCGACTTGAAAAAGTCCACTTAAAATAGCTTTGGATGAAAATTTTGTTTTTTCTCTCACCTTTTTTTGTAAGTCGCCGTCGGCATTAGTGCTTTTAATTGAGGGTTCTGCAGTCGTTTGAGACCCAATTATTATTGGAGCCAGTTTTTCGTTATTTACTTTTATGGTTCTTTCATTTGTTTGTACATCATTATCATTCTAAAAAATAATTTTATTTACTCTATACCACTTTTTAAATTTTATAAGTCTGTGGTACTTATTAAACATAATAAGAATCAACGTACTTTAATTGTGAAGATCGTATGTATATCATTCGCTGATATTTTTAAATTTGCTACAGTTGGATGTTCAGAATCCTCAAACTGATCAAGTCCTGATGATTTTTTTCTTGTTTTATTTACATTCTTCCTTTCATTATATGAATTAGGTTCCGTTGTATTGAGTAATTTCATTACGTCAGTGCTTGTCTTTGTCAGATTTTCTGTTTCTTCAAGAGAAGTTTCATACTGTTTAACTAGATTTTCTATTTGCTTTCGCTCCGACTCTTCATCGATTTTTTCATCCGTAACTTCATCAGGTTGTGTAACCATAGTTAAATTGGGATCTGGTAATTTGATTGATTTGGTGCTACTTTGTTCTGTTTCAATAGATTTGCCTTGTTTATGCAAATGTTGCTTATTTTCCGCAGATATCGTAGACGAATGAATTACTTCTGGTGTTTTGACTACGTTGGAATTGTTCTTTTCAGCTTTAGATTGCACAGTGGTATCGTGCAATTTAGTTATTTTTGTTACATATCCTGTTTTCTTGTCGACAATTGTCCCTTGAAGTTCTTTATTTATCGTGGACGGATTTATTTTTGATTTTTCCTGTGTGTCGGTAACATTTATTTTTTCATCAACAAGTGTATTACTTCCGTCATTCTGATTAGTTACTTTTGGTATTTTCATAGAGGGAACACTATTCATTGTAACATTCTGCTCACGTTGCATAGTTGTCATAGATTTATTATGTGTTTCTGATTTCTCCAATAACTGAAACGTAATAATAATTATTTATTCTTATTTATAAGGCTCAGCATTTTTAATTATGACTTATAAGTAGCAATATGAAAAACCTTCCATTACCTTCACTTTTTCCAGACTCCGGACTTCAGACTGTGAATTCACGTCCTGTTGTTTCTTTGCTTTGGTAACATTTACTTGACCGTCAGTGCTTCCTGCTTTTACTTTTTGCTAAAAATAATAATTATTAATTTTAATCAGATCAATTTATTAAATATTATTGTAATTTTTGAGATAATTGAATTATGTTAAATTACTGATTCATGGTCTTCCAACGGCTTTATCACAATTGAGCCAGCTGTTAAGTTTAGTTTACCAGAATCAACAGTAGATTTTATTACTTTAGAACCGTCTAAATAAGCGACTGGCTGCTGAGTATGTACGATTGTATTCGTTTGACTACTCATGCCCGATTTCCCTATTCGATGGGTAGCAACTACGTCTTTTGGTTCAACATTGAGCAGTGACGTATTGGGCATTTTCGGAGAAGTCGTTCCATTCCTCCAAAAAATTCCATTTATGGGTCTTACTGCATTGGCATTGTTACGGGGAATATTAGGTTCCTTAGTATAAACGGTTGGAATCATTTGATTCGTCATTCTCGATGGTCCCATTTGATTGTTGGCAGTTTTTTTGGTATATTGATTCTTAATATCCGAATTTGTTATGGGGTTCGTGAGGTTTTTCTTAGCAGTATTGTTTCTAGAGCCAAGTTGTTCCGCTTTTTTGACTTTCAATTGTATTTCTTTCTGAAAGAATATGTATTGTGAAATATTATTTAATAAAATGTTTTAATTTCCATATGCTAGGAATGGTGCAACATACGTTGATTTTATGAGAAGTCGGCTCTGGTTTAAGTAAATGTTTCTTCTTTGTAGTCGGTTGATCTATTTGTTGCGGCGCGTTCATCTGTTTTATTGGCTGTTCCTGGAATCAAATAAAATTTTTGTTATATTAAAAAATTTTTATAATTTTTTATTACTTTTTTTTAATTGAATTTGAAACTATCGTCAAGATTTGCTTTAGAGATCAATCTTGCAGTCTTATTCTTAATTTATTACTTTACTAAATTAATAAATTGTTTGCTAATAAAATAAAATTTAATGTATAATTTAATAGATATATAAATATAAATATGTAATAAAAATAGATCGATATACTTGACTGAAGATAGTGTCTAAAGTTTACAGTTTTGCAGCAATGTAACTTTAAGAATAATAATATAAGCTGTAAGAACAAATTAAATAAAATAATATATAGGCATCTAATTTGAAACAAATATTGTAGCCCTGAAAATAATAAATTATTAAGATAAATAAAAATTATATATCAACAGTATTAATATTAGAACTTTTTTTAATAATAAACTTTTTTTGTAATGTTAACTGTAAAATTTTTTCATATTGAACCTGTATAAAGTTAATTGTCCCTTATTCTCTTATGTATTATATATATTTTAATTAAAGAATGGTTTTAAATAATCTATATTTAAATTTTGAAAAATTTTAAAATCATATAATCATTACAAAAAATAGAAAGTTATAGATATTTAATTCTAAAATCTTAAATGTAAAATAATTGTCAGTTAATATCTGATGATTTGAAAATTAGTTATTCTAACTTCTAACAGTTTTTCGAATCATGTTTATCTTACTTCTAGACCTGCAGGAACTATTTTTGAAATAAATTCTGTAAATAGAAACAAGTATTGGCCTTAAATTTAAAGTATGCTCCGTTAAAAAAGAAAACTATATATTCACCTTTTATGTTCCAAGCGATTTGTCAAAATTCTAACTATTGTTTTCTTAAAATGTTCTAATATTATACTCACTTTATTAATTCATTTTATTCGCTCCAAATAATTATTTAATTGTTATTACTTTAAATAAAGTTTTGTTTTGTCAGAATGTTTGATACACTGAAACAGAATAAATGTTTATTTTAGAGCAAACTTCAGAAGAACGTGAATCTTTATATTTACCTGGAAAAACTTAACTGGTTGAAAAAGACTTATAAAAACAAATAAAAACCGATAGATTTTATCGCGATGTGTGTATGAATCTGCACCATTTTACTATAAGTCTATCGGATTTTATCATTTCTTTTTCGCAGGGTGGTGATCTATATCATGTTATTTTGTTCTCCATAAAAAATACATGACATAAGCTGCTTAATGAAAAGTCGAACTTAAATTGATTAGATATATCTATCACTTTTATGATAATATTTACCTTATTCAATATAGAAACAATACCAGATTATCAACAAATTTTAGCTACAAAAATTGTTCTTGACTTTTTTTATTAATTTAGTCAAAATTTATAATAAATCATATACACGAAAAAATTTAAATTTAAAAATGATAGAATTAAACTGCTTTCTATTTCACACCTAAAAATAAGTCAGGTATGATCTTATCAGCTTTTATTTTCGAAAGAGTTTCAGTGATCGTTGCTTATTATGATTTCTTTAAAAAAATGAGAAAAATATAGAAAATTTAAAAGATCGCAGGCTAGACTTATTTTTGAATGAATTATTTGTAAAATATGAAATAAACTATCCTAGAGTGTATTTTTCATGCTTATAATTTATAATTTTATAACCTGGTTTTCAGATTTTTTATAGATACAATAGGGGATCCAAAATATATGAGATTCTTATCGGTTTATAATTAAAAAGAAATAGTAACTAAATCTAAATATACCACATTTTAAAATCCTTATGTTGAGAGTGAATACCAACCAAAATTATTTTGTTGTTACTGTAGACTATACATGTGTCACATTTTTAACATAATTTGTATTAATATACGTGTTGTGATTATTAAATTACTTATCTAATTCAACTATTTTATTATTTAACTTTAATTAAATAATAATTAAAATACCTTCTCTCCTGCAGGATTTTGGTTTGCTAATGTAGATTGTAGTACTGCTGATAATGATCCAGATGATGGCGGTGCTGGTTTACTTTTCTGAGAACTTGCTGGCTTCTGAGCATGCAAAAATTGTGAATCAAAGTTTTCGAATTTCACATTTAAATATTAGTAATCATACTGTCACACTTAAATAACTTGTAAACCTACCATAGCTGTATTTGCTTTAGGAGTTTTTATTATTAATAAGTCTTTTGAAGATTGTACTTCTGATGAATCAGTCTGTTTCGATGCTGGATGATATTCGTAAAGTTCTTCTGCAGGATTAGATGAAATGTCCTAAAAAGAAAGTTGTTATTCGATTTCCGTAGAAGAATAGTTTAGGATTATAAAAACAAATTTCTGTGATTCCTGATATTAGTTTTATTGGAATTCATGTACCTTGATTTCAAGAGGTTTCTGTTCTTCTATGTCTTCTATTACAGGTAGTTTATGATAGGTTGAAGATGGAATCTTTTTAGTTAATCTTGTAACGGCAATTTTCTCTGGTTTCTCCTATTAATGAAATTAATATTTAAATTTAGTATTTAATATATTATATATTATTCCTAATAGGTGAATAGGTGAAATTTTTACAACAGATGTTAGTTCCACTTTTACTGTTTTATTTGTCTGTAATAGATTTTATT
>UCOL01003269.1:0-19978 GCA_900474335.1 Ormyrus nitidulus | reverse complement strand
GCCTAGTCCGGCACGGAGTAAAACAGTTTTGCGCCCTGAGCAAAACTGTTTTGTTACAAATTAAATTTATATAAGTTTTTCAAATCAAAAATTCAAATAAAAGTCTTCCTTTTGGGGCTGCTTCCACTTCCAATTTTGCTGCCATAGAACAAAGTTCATGATCCCTTCTAAATGACAAAATAGAATTATAAGATTTTTATTTTATTAATTAATATTATAAAAAGATTTTGCCGCCGCCGCCGCCGTAAAATCGGCTCCCCCCTTTTGAGGCTCCCCCCTTTTGAGGCTTCCCACTTTTGCGGCTCCCCCCTCCTGAGGCTTGCGTCAACCTCCAATTTGACGTTTTAATTACTTATTTATAAATACGCGTAAAAAGTCTATGCCAGTGCGTGATAGTGTGAATGCTTGCATGTTTAGGTTGATTCATGAATCCAAGTGCGTGTACGAGTATGTATGTGCTCGTATGCTAGTGCGTGATTGTGTGAATGCTTGCATGCCTGGATTGATTCATGAATCTATGTGCATGTCAGGGTTGATTTGACTTGCCGTCTACGCTCACAGTCCATGTCTGTTAGCAACTAGTGCCACGATGGTAAAGTGTCACAAGTACAGCGCGCATTCAAATGAAAGTGCATGGAGAATTTTTGGAACGTCTATCTAAATAAAAGTCTAATCAAAAGAAAAAGATTATCATGTAAAAAGATGTTTGTTATATTAAAAATTAATAATATAACAACTATACATATTTAAGAAATGTTAACATTAAAAGAAAAGACACCTTAAATATTTTTGTAAATAAAATTTACATTTTTATTTTATACATAATCTGTTAAAACTAATACAAAACTGATAAATAAACTTATTGACAAGTTAGTGTGAAATAAAACTGAAAAGATTATATTTAATGCTAATAAAACATTTTCCTCTTAAATTTTGTCATGTTATTTTATAAGCGATATCCTTTAATAAGTAAAATTTTCATTTTTTTATTTCCATATATAATCTGTTAAAACTAATGCAATACTTAGTAACATTAAAAATAACGTTAATTCATATATTAAACCATTATTATCTTGTTGATTAATATTACTACTAATAGTTCGAACATTAATTTGGTTGGCTCAAAACTTTGAGAAACGGGTTTGCTTATAATGCACTGACTCAATAAGAGTATAAAAGCATCTCCGTGCCGAGGTGCAATTTATTCCTAATGGGTGTTTTCTTGAGCGTAACTTTGTTCGACACTCTTTCCGGTTCGACATTACTATGTAGTATAAGCAAAATATTTAAAATAAAATTGGTTAAATTGCCCAATGGAAATTTGCCAGCTGCGTTTTGATAATAGTATATTTCAAACCAAAATACGCTTATTTCTGGATTTCCATCAGTCAAATAATCTGAGAAATCATAATACAATATTATTTCATTCCATTTCATTTGTTTACTTTTATTTTATTTCTTTACTGCCGGGAGGAAGTCAGCTATCAAGAGATGGGTGGGAGTCCTTCATGACAACTTTATGGAGCATATAAAATACTTCAAGGATGATAAGTTGGAGTTTTTGCACAATGTATTCCAAGATGAAAGTTGCTGGTCAGGTGTAAGGTTGGATAATGCTGTTTTAGGTCAAAGGTTTACTGAAGAGAAAATAGGTGGGGTAGATAATCCACTTTCAGAATATGATATAGCTTGTAGGTATTGCGTAGTAGATAAAATTCACCATCTCTTTCAAGAGCAGTTTGAATCTTATAAAGGTAGTTTTTCCTCGAATGCAGTTGATGGTTATGGTAATCCTGTAACTGACATATACATAAGAAACTCATTGTTGAACGGTATGAAAAGGGAAGATCCTGTATTAAGTTTCTGGATTGATAGATAATCTGGGGAATTAAAGAAGCATGATGCAGTAGAAGGTTTTGACAGTGCTGTAAAACTTAAGTGGAGCGAAGGAGTAGAGTATTTTTATAATCATTTAAAAGAAGAAGATAAGGAAAAGAAACTTACAGAAGCTATTGTTGCTCTTTCTCGTCCTCAATCTGTTGAAAAAGGTGCTCCTATTTTAGATTTTTGTATAAATAAGATAGTCGATAAAGATACTCTTTTACAGAAATTGCTGCAGAAAGATAAGGGAGTATATTCCCTTCTTGCTGAATTAATAGTCATGTTTTTTTGATACGATTCATGATTTGGTACAGTGCTGGTGTTATAAAGGCGTTTCAGCAGGAGGAGACTGTTCGGACAAGATATTCTCACAGCGACACTATGAACTTTTTCTTTATTCACTTTCAAATGTGATGTTGAAAAATCCTGAGTTAAGTGTTTAAGCTAGATCCCTTATTATGGAGATTTGGAAATGTGAACGCTTTACTGAATTCAGAGAGACCTCTGTTAATACTTCTAATTATACAGTTACCTATAAAGAGTGTACTTGGGGGATTAATCATTAATTGGAAACGAGAAGATGTTTGTAAGCCCGATAGGGAAATAGAGAAAGAAGAAATATTAGATATAATATCATTTGCTAAAAGTTGCTTTCCTAAAAAGTTTGGCCTTTTTAAAGAAGTCATGATAAAAAACCTTAGAATACGTGGTAGGGAAGGAAAGAAGAAAGGTGTAGATTACGGCAAGTTTGCAGAAGAGTTATTTCTTCAGTTGGAGAAAATACAGTAAACTCTCGATAAGTGGCCTCCCAATAAGTGGCCAAGCGAGCGCTTTCCCTGTCAGTACATCAAATTTAATTGGTTTTTAACTTAATATTTCATTTATCCAATAAATAATTTCAACAATTCAATGTATATTTGTATTTTATAACATAATAATATATTTAAACTTTCACTATTCCTATAATACATTTACATTTTGGTTACACTAATCCGATGTTAAAAGTGACAAATGTTGAACTTATTTATAAACGAACTTATTCTTGAAATTTTATATGTGTTGGGGCTACATATGAATGCAGAATGAGTCAGTCAACAAAATAATATTCTGGTATAGTTACATGTAGGAAGCTTCACTTCTAAATAAAAATACATATTTTTTTCCACGATTAGTTTCATAAAAACAATTTATTCTTTCAATTTATTACATTATATTATACTACAATTTTTTAGATAAATAAAATGATAAATATAATAATAATACGTATAATAATACGTTGCGATAGTTTTATTTGGAAATTTTTTAAATAGTTCATAATACTTCATTTTTTACTTTAAAATTTTTCGTTACATACCAGTAGGTATTTATTTATATATATTTTTTTTAATATTTAAATTAGTTAAAAAATACGCAAGCGCAGGTGTACCAAGATTTAAAGTGAATATATTCGAACTATATATTCAAAGCTCAAACACAAACTTACATGTTTTTACAGTTGGTATATGAACTAAGTTGGTTAACCTACTATTTATTATAGTAGTGTATTCCGTTTTACAAATAGTGTCTGTTGAAGAAAAAATTGCATATTTTTATGTACGTATCTACTCACGAGCAAATGAATAGACTGCTGTGCCAAATGTCCTAAGTAAAATTATAACCTATATAGTTTTATAACATGTTACATTTTTATGAAAGACATGTGATATAATGTTTTAATTTCTTTCTAAAAATTAGTTTTATAAATAAATGTTCTTTTGAATTCATTAGCAATCTTATTTTTTAATTTAAATTTCATACATTTTTATTTATAAATGAGTTTCAAGAAGTACTAATCTTTTATATTTAAACAAAATTTAAGTGTGATAATGCACAAATACCAAGTACTAGGTATCGAAATATATGACATTGACTTTTACATTTTTAAATCCTTAGAAAGAGAAATATTTTCATTCATAACATCCCTGATTGAGAAATAAAACACGGGAGCAAAATTCAGAATTTCCATGAACTAGATAAATTTTATTTTTAATTAAATTCCAACTCACTTTTTGCAAATTTAAATGCAAAAACAGCATACTTATGAATGACATATTCTGCCTTGTTTTCATGAAATTCATATTTCACCAAAAAAAATTAAAAAAAACGAACAATGTTTACGTAATATTTTACCTCGTTAAAAAAATCTCGCGATCTATCGCCATTGAGTATAATTTATGCATACACGTAAATATAAATGATATTAAGGCTCATATTATTAAAAATCTTATGCGACGTCAACTTCTTATTCGAATCAAATCTCTAATGACTATTTCCATATGATTTCTTACTCTTTCCGAATTGTTATAGAAATAAATAAAAACTTTATGTTTTTCAGAAGATGAACATCGAGGATAGAAAAAAAATATCCCAAGAAAAAAAATTAGCTCAAGCTAAATTTCAAGGAAGAATTGAAGACGATCGTAATCCATGTTTAAAGGTTTTTTTTGCTTGTTTTGTTATGCAGTATATCTAAAAAGATTTTTGTAAATTTAAATGTTAAAACTTTTTTTTAGGAACAAAAATTATCTTTCAAATGTTTGAATGATAATAATTACAATTCGGAAGCATGCGAAAAATTTTTTGACAACTACAAAATTTGTAAAGAATTTTGGGTATGTGAAAAATAACTTGTAGTTAGTTAAGTTCCTTAAATGCTTTTAATAATAAAAGAATCAATTTTTAGGGTCAAATTCAAAGAGACCGTCGATTCCGAGGTATTGTGCCCGAACTGCCTCCTCCACAAGAGAGAGAAAAAATAAGAGAAGAATTTATAAAATCACGTCTCTCAACTAAATAATTGTTTATCTATTTATTTGTTTTTCTATTAATTTTACTCACTGATTTCTGTAAAAATGTACATATATATAATATTATAATAAAAGTTACAATTTATAGTTTTGTAAAATTCATGTATTTTTGACAATTTTGTGACATAAAATGTTTTTAATAAGACACATTTTGATAATGTAATTATTCAGTTTATATTTGACATAGGGTTTTATAAAACTACGTCATTTTTGTTCCTGCAGAAAATATTTCATAAGACGTAGACAAAGATCGCTAGAAAATGCGTCGTACACGATGAAATACAATAGAATTTGTCTTGATCGGTAATTGCACGAAATTTCATGGTTGCTGCGACGAAACTTATCCGCATTTCTGCAGGTTTGATATTAAATGCAGTACAAGCTCACATTCATTTAGCGTCGGTGTGAAAGATGTACTTCAAATACAAAGCACAAAAAGGCTGTGCGACACCATAATCTTGACATTTACTAAACTGCATATACACATGTAAAAAAAACCAGTTTTACATTTCTTATATATACATTATATGGCGCAATGTGTGCCAAGTATAGTTTGTACACGTTCTTTAATAATAGAATAACAAGTCCATTACGCATTAATGCCATTGTTTAAAATGCCTAATTACAAATGAAATCAAAGTATACAAGATTTCCACCTGTATGACTTGATATTTCTCTTTAACAATTAAGATACATTCTTAAATTACAGGAAGTAATAGTATAGTTATTAGTAGAAATAAACTTTGGAAATTATCTTATTAAGACTTGTTAGGTGACTGGATGAATCTTTGAACACATGAAAGTACAATATATATCGCATACCGCTAACGCAAAAAATATTAAGATGAATTACTAAGTATAAAAAAATTTATACTACATCCTCTATTTTGTCTATACAAACTAGAGGATTTCAGGAACGTATAAGTTCATGTAAACACTTCATAAATTTACAAATCTTTGTGTACTTCTTGTGACAATGCAAGCTTTCTAAGGAATTAAAAGATAAAATTAGATATGACTAGGGAGTACAATAATAATGTCTTCTTTAGGGAGTTATTTTAAAGACAGGATTTCAAAAATTTATCGCTTTTTGTTCTAATGATTTTTTCGAAATTAAATTTGAATGATACAGGTTAAAAAGTTTCGTTACTATAAAATTTCTTTACAATAATAATATAAATATTGTTATTTAGTTATTGTACTTTTAAATAACGATAAAGCACTTTTTTTAAATGTATCTGTGTAAATCTAAGGTCTATTCATTTAATTAATTATTAAAATAATATCCGTTATCAACGATATGATGTTTAATTGAACTAATACGAGCAAATCAGCGCATTGTCGATTCTGTAGGCAAGAAACTCGATGTTTGAGTTTTTCTCCAACATACACTACTAGTTAAAAACTAGTAAATCATATACAGCCAATAAGGCTGAGTCTTAAAGACAACAAATCTATAACGTCCGAGGGACAATACATGTTCAAAACGAAGAGGTGCAAAGTTTATTCTAAACACGAGCCAAAACCAAACTAAATGTAAAAGAAAAATTAAAGAATAGGTGCAACAGATCGTCTCTAATACCTCAATAGTTGAATAAGTGCTTAGCAAATCAATGTTTGGTGCATACATATCGCATTTTATATCAAGTTATTTTACTGCTTATGAATCTAATGTGTGATGTAGCAATCGTCTTGTAAGCAATCACAATTTTAATCACAGTAGTATGAGATTAGACTTCCTATGGCGGTTATCAAATTAATATTTTACAGGTACGCATGACGAAAAAGTGAAAAAAAAAATGTACAAATAGTTTTCTATTTTTGAGATACACTGTCAAGTTTCTTGAAAATAACGAAACTATTTACTGAATTTAAAAATCGTAAAAAAGATATTCTTTTTCGCTAACATTTGTTATATTAAATTGTCAGATCTTTTGTAAGCTTTAGTTTGTTTACGCTCTTTTTTTATTTACTATCCACCTATAGTTACCTTCGTTTTCAGCATGTATCGTCGGCAAGTAGTCAATCTGAATGATCTTTTATGCGGAACGTGTGAATTCGGAAATGACGACACATCTGGCGAACCTGAAATAAACGTGAATATGCGCATAAATTATTTATAATCAGAATCAAATGTCATGAATAATCATAAAACAGTCCAAAAAACAAAAAAAGTTTTTGCATCTGAGCAAATATCTAATTTAAAATAAAATGATTTATAGAGTGCTTATTTTTACAAAATTTAATTTTTTCACTTTACTGCGAAAATGAAAAAAATAGCAAATTTTTAAATAATACTTACAACACATGTACCATAATGAATGTGTGCTGCAAAAGCAATTACAGCCAATAAGTACATAAGTTGTAGATCTAGGCTTGGAAAAATGTATGCCAAAGTTGCAGTACTAGCAACAGGAAGGAGAATCCACGGCAACATTTCACACCTTGTATTGCTCATTTGAGCTACTATCAATCGGCACTAAAAGTATTAATCAATAAATTAGTATTAAACATTAAATTTAAAAAAATTAATTAAAATATAAATGAAAATTTACGCATATATTGGAAAATATTGTTCCAACAACAAAGTAAATAATCCTTGGATCTTCATTGATTATTTTATTGGGAGAATTCATTACCCAAGTAGTAGCAATTGCAAACAAAATAGTTAATGGTACAAGAGGTCTTAGTGCTTCTGGTAATGTCCGCATTTTGCCAGTTTTGTCTCTATAGGATCTAAAGATTTAGCATTGATTAAGTGTTATTTTAATGTAAAAATAAGCAAGCCTTTAAATAAATGGAATTTAGCTTACTTGTAAATATTCCACAAAACAACTGGCAAGTTAGATACAAGAGCACTAACATAGAGAAGCATTTCAAACATTGAACCTGCAGAGAATCCTCCAGGCAATTCAAATTTCCATGCTGAATGTCCAGCAATACTTGTCAAGATAAAGACTACAATGGTAGCTACCATTGATGCATCATAGCCCCAAGGTAAGAAGAGCACACCAGTATTGTATTTCTCCCAATGGCTCAAGTAAAAATTAACGAATACATTCCACAATATAAAATACATCCTCAAAGGAGATACACTGTGGTCAGTTCTACCAAACACAGAGTACATACAACTAGTGATCAACATGGCAGTCCAACTGTCAAGACCATGATCAAAAAGTTCTCCTAATGGACCTGAAGTTTGGGTTCTTCTAGCCTGTTTACCATCGATTCCATCTGCAATAAATACAATCTATTAAATGAAAATCATGAAACATTAAATTGTACGACTCACCAAGAGTGTAGGCCATAAATATATTAAATGCAGCCACAGCAAACACCCACTTTGGTATTGGAGCATAATGAGGATTATCATCACTTGAGGCAAAAAAGTAGTAATCATATTTTGAAAACATAAGAAAATTGAGGACTGTAAACAAAAAGCCTGCAAATGTCAATGCATTTGGAGCAACCCATTTTGGACAATACTGTAAAAAACAGATGCCTTTAAAAATAGTTTCATAGATAATTTTATCAAATAATTGAACAAACTGAACTTACTTGTACTACTTTATTCCAAAACGGGTGCATTACGTAAATACTAAGTGGGCTTGTATCTAATGAACTATACTGTAATTAAAAGTTGAAAATGTCATTAAGGAAAATTTTATTAACAGTAAAAAAAAGCAAAGATATATCTAAAACCCATTACTTACTTTATAAGTTTCGAAGCCCGTCAAGTGCTCCTCAGATAAATACTCCACTTCTAAATGCATTTTGTTTGCTTTCAATCACTCAGTATCTAAATAAACTTCTCCAAATCACTGACTAGCTCTGAATATTTGGTAACATCAACCCTTAATCCAGAACTTTTCAAACAAATTTCTGCAGTTCAGTCAAGATATGTCATAGAATTGTGAATCTTTGCAGGTCTCTTCTAAATCTACTTGAATACCACAGGAATGAAAACAATAGCCTGTGCTTTTCTACATGCGGAATCTTCGAAGTTGTTCATCCATCATGACGTTGGAGCGACTACCGCTGCTGCACAAGGATTGTACTATTGCCAGCATGGACATTGACAAGAGTTTTAGATGCGTTCCGCCGCCGCTGTCCACCTCGACCCCTTGGAAAAAGTTGCTACAAGTTGTCTGCAGATGCGTCTAACTATAAATAAAGTGCAATATATTAATGCTAGAGTATGACTGATGCGTGTTACGAACTTACGAACTGCCGATCGCTCCTCCCCTTAGCCTTCTTCCCCCTCTTTCACACGGCGGTTTCGGCTTACGCGTGATTCAGGCGCGGAATATGTAATTAACTAGCGTATTTTACGAGTCAGATGATCGCGTGTCTGACCTCTTGAATCGTTAGTTTGCTAAATTCTTAATAGAAAAGTTTTTCAATAATTCTATTTACGCAATTGATAAAAAAGCGAAGCGTAGAAACTTTTCTAGTATATCAGTAAAAATTCTGCCTTTTTTATCATTACCCATTCTTAAACATTTAATCTAAATTTTATTATTTAATCAATAAAAAAATTAAAAAATAATAGTTATACTTTGATAAATCTTTCGATTACAATTGGAGTAGAGCAGATAACTATTCGTAATCTTTTTAAACAGAATTTTTTTATAAAATCTCCTGCGACCACATTACAGAGTAAAATACTTTACCGCTAACCTCCAATTTCCTCAATTTGGCGACAGAACTTATTTTACGAAATACTTTTTAATTTTTAATTTGCCAACGAACTTACACTGCAGATGGTCAACTTTTCAATACCAATGTCTTATTTCTTTTGTCACCGCAGGATCTTTGCTTTTCTGTTCGAAAAAGCCGATAATTTCAAGTTTCACTCTAATCGGACATGTCTCGCATGAATTTTAATTACAGATATTCCACCGCAGTCTGGTATTCGCCGCATACTACTATTGCTATTGCTAGATTGCTACTACCATATTCTTTTGCGTAAATTACATATATTCTTTTTGACGCGTCAACATATCCCCACCCCCTTTTTTACCCTTTCCAGCGGGCTTGGCTGTTATCCATGTGCGCACTTGCCATGAATACGTTCGACCACGACAATTGGTCGACTTGGCTTTATCTGATTCTTCCATGTTCTGCTAGTCAGTCCGCAGAAGAAAATTTACGAGATTCGTGCGGAAGAAACGATGTGACTTTTATTCTTGAAAGGTTAAGAAACAATTATCGGCAAAATGTTGCTGGCTTTTCGCACGGTTGTTGTAAATAAGAATGTGCTGAAAAGTGCGTTGAACATTAATTTTACTAGTGGCAATTGCTGCAGGTGTAAGGTTAGAATATAACACTAATTAAAAATTATAATAAATTTCATTAAAAAACGAGTATTGAATAACTAAATCACTGTTTTTGTTTTTCATTTTAAGGTGTTGACATCGTTTCAAAAGAAATACTCAACTGCAAGTCAGCAAGAATCTAATGTAAATAAAAGTGTTGAAAATGAGCTTATTTATACAGGATTATTATCAAAAAATATTCGGAAAATAAAGATTTTTTCTCTGTCTACAACGATTCTCGGAATTGCTTGTCAGCCAATTGTTTATACAAAAGCAGTCGCGGCAGGTACTGCAAGTAATTTGACTTTACCAGCATTTGCAGCAATAGGCATATTTGCAATTGCTACTCCTCTACTTCTTAATATTATTACAAAAAGATATGTGATAGATATGGAATACAATGCTAAAGAAGATAAATATATTGCCTCAGTATACAATATATTTGCAATGAAAAAAAAGGTTAACATAAATTTACTATCTATTTTTTGTTTCTTCATTTTTAAATGAATATTTTAATTCTAGATTGAATTCACCCCAGAAGATGTAACTATACCAGCTGTTCTAGGAATGTTTGCAAATTGTCAAATAAAAGGAAAGCCAATTTTTTTAGATATGGATTCGTTTACAGAAGTTGAACATTATGGAAGAATAATGGGCTATGATAAACCATTAGATCTTAAAGTAGATGAAGATCAGGAAAATGCAAGTTCTAAGAAAAATTAAAATTCATATTAATTATTATACATCTTTTATTACTGTACATTATCCTTGTGACATTTTTAAATTCTAACGATACAATGAAGTCCGCTAATTACAAAATCTGTACATTACGTGGATATGCCACTGCAAGGCAGTTGTTTAAGCAGTTTTTTTTTCAATGAAACACGATAGATATTTCATTTTAAATAAGAACTAAATTGATTTACAATTTATGTCTGCTAAATAATTATGAAGAGGTGAGACGTTGATCACATGTGTTTAAATAATAAAATGACGTAAAAAAATATGATGCCACGATCTTCAATCGCTTAACGTAATTCGGAAAAATGCAGTATTGTGCATTATGAATTTACACTATTCGTATGCTTATATTATACACGGCAAGATCACAGATAACGTTTTCGAAATTTGTTTAAAATAACGCCAAGTGAACTTATGAATTCAGTTCAAGTACTTTAAGCCGGCAATAAATCAAAATCGTCAGAAACGTGTACCATTGGTACATGGAGATCCTCTATTTGAGGAGTAGCTTTAAATTCACACAGTCCAACTTCTTTTAACTTCCATTCCCAATCCATACGTTGAACAGCGTGCAAAGATTCGGCCTCGTTATGGTGCCTCAATAACATCGCTTCCTGAAAACAAATATATTAAATATTAGTAAATAATAATTTTGCTGATCAAATAATCAATTTTTGTTCAAGATTAAATTATAAAAAAAATAATACCTTGATTTTTTCCCATTTGTCGTCAACATCTTGAAGCCAACTTAAAAACAAGCGTCCATTGTATCTACTTCTTGCATTTCGGTCTTTTTCTTCTTGTTCTGGTGTAATAACATTATACACCTCCTCATCTTTAAGAATAGTGCAAACTGAAAATGGAAGCGACTGATTGGCGAGAGCTCTAGCCGCTCTACCGTGCACTCTAAGAATTTCTTGCTCGACCGATAGAACTAATTTTTCTTTTTCTACGACATGCTGCATTCTTAATCGGTATCGTTCCTTTTCTTGTTCAATGTAAAGATCCTTCATGGCGCCTTGCAAATTTACTGGCGGATTAATGTTTGGTTCTTCATTTGCATTACTAGCAAGCACGTATGTACAACGATTCATTAAATAGTCTTTAAAACCTTGCGGTGGCTTAGGTTGCACTGGAAACAAACCTTTTCTCCTTCGCTCAATCTGGAATAAAGAATAAATTGGGTTAAAAAGTTATAAAAATGTTAAGTAAATCTATTTAGTCAAAAAATTGTAAAAAATTAAACAAATTTTTTTTTCTTAATAATCTAAATCAATTTTTAAAGGTATATCAGCTTCGTCCGAGGTGCACGATTATTTACATTCCGAGAAAATCTTTAAATAAGATAATTAAACATTGCTAACGTTCACTATGAATTATTTAGAATTTAAAAAATTTTAAAATACAGTGTTAAATTTTATTTAGAAATTACTAAAAAGAAGTTCATCAAATATTTAATTTACCTGTTTTCTGATATTCAAATATAACTGATAACAATTAGTGATCGGCTGATCATGTGGGTGCACTTCTGGACCAGTGCTCGTGGTCTCGGTGCTTTCATTTGCAGAAGCGGCGGCGGCTGCTGCTGTTGCCGCTGCTTGTTGTGCCTCCTTATTACTAGATTTCATTTTTCTTTTTCTCGGGTGAAGCTCGTTTGTTGATTGCGATGACGTAGCAGATGTTTCAGCTCCACTCTCTTTCTTCACACTACTACTGTCTGACGAATCAACATTCTCCTTCTTCACTTCAGCATTCTTTTCACACTTATCTGAGGCACCTCCAGACTTTACAGAAGGACTATTTTGCGACACGTCTGATGGTAAAGACTTGTTTGTTTCCGAGGCACCACTGGATTCAGGCGTGGGTGAGTTATGTCTTTGCTGAGGCGAAGAATTGTTGGAACGATCCACAGCTCCAGAAGGCAGAGGTGATGAATTACTATAATTACCATTGTTCGGTGTGTTGCCGCTTGATTCGCGTGTAGCGGTAGACCCGTTTCCGCCATTGCCCGATCGATGTGAACTTCTAAGTACTCGCTGATGGTGCAATGTTGTACGAGAGTCATTGTCCGTGGTTGTATTGGATTCCTTTTTATCTTCAGCTTTGGGAGTTGCTGAAACATTTTCTTGTGGACTCATCGAGGTAGTGCTCGCAGGTACAGCTACTGGATTCTCAGAAGAATCGTTACTATTGCTTGCAACGACGTAAGGCAATTGATGGCTGCGATTCGACAAATTTTTGCCGTTTCTATTCCCTTGCTCTTGCTCCGACGCAGTACTCTGAGGAATAACGATTTTTAGTGGCGGCACTTTTGGTGCGGAACAATCCGAGCTCTTAGAACGTTCGTCCTCGCCATCAGACTCCGTGGATCCTGGCGTGTTGCCTTTCAAATTGTTGGCTGTCGAGCTGACTGATGTGTTTGAAGGCTTTGGACTATTGGCGTTCAGAGTTGAGCTTGGACTCTTGTGATCACTACTTACCGAAGAACTGCTTTGGTTTCCTTTCGCCGATGACGTTCCGGCAGCTTGCTTGCCAGTTTTAACGCACTAAAAAATATGTTACAAATATACAATTTATTAATTTATTTGATGGCGGTAAATAGTAGTAGAAATTTTAAGTTTATATTTTAAAGAAACCCTACGTATAATCTAAAATATTAATTTGCTACTAAAATATTTTATTAAAAAGGTAAACTTACTTTGTCAGTAGTACTGGGATTGTTTCTTCCTACATTCTGTCGACTATTTGCAGCACCCTTAGTGTTATTAATTTCTTTACCGCTATCATTGTCCTTCTTTTTCCTCTTACGCCCCTCTTCGTCCTGATCATCGCCCTGAGAATTTTCATTCTCAAAGTGGCGCTTTGTACCGGAGGATGAAGCTATGGAACTGGAGGGTGAAGGCGTTGTCGAAGTCATCATCGGTTCATCAACCATCGCTGTAGCCGCAGAAGCTGCTAAAGCTTCTGCAGATCCTGAACCACTGGCAGTGGAGGTAGACGAGGCCAATGTTGAACCACTGCTTGATGATGAAGCTGCTACAGAGGAGGCACTAGTATTAGAAGCAATTGTATTGGAAGAACCTGTAATGTAAAAAAAATGTTGAAATAACTTTGCAAGTCGCATTAATTAATGGTATATTTCAATACGAGTGTGAAAGTGAATCTTTCGCACGTGTATAAAACAAGATTTTACTTTGTATAAAAAATATTATTTAACAAAAAAAAGATATTTATATTTTTATTACATTTTAATTAAAATCGGTATAGAAAAATTCGAATATTTTACAAATTTTTTTATCACATTAGTTTTTACGTGTCTTGTCATTCGTAAATAAAATAAAATTATTTTATTTTATTTGCTTTATAAAGTCACTATCTAAATCAAGTTTCCTACCTGTGACACCAGCGTTGTTATTGCCACCGCTTACTCCGCTTGTTGTACTCTGACTTTGCCCACTGCTTGTCGACGAGGATAGAGCAGACGATGTTGAATCTTTAGCATCCTTATCAGGATTTGGATTTGGCGATAAGCTTGAGCCCCTCACTGGCGTTGCTTCTTTAGAGCTTTTAAATTCGTAGACATCTCCACCATCAGCCGATGACGAGGACGAAGACGAGTTGGCGTTACCAGCATTGCCGCTGGTATTGGGGTTTGCATTACTCGTGTTTGCATTTGCCGTCGTCGAGGAGGCACTGTTCCCTGAGTTGGATGATTTTGCCGACGAACTATCCATTTGGTTAGAACTCTAAAAGAAAGTTTTATGTTTTAGAGTGAAATGTGTAATGTTTAAACATTAAAAATTATATTTTTTTAACCATTCCTAACTTTTACGGAGACATGAGATACTGATTGATTACAGCTTTTTAAATTTTTCAATGATACATTTTTCACAATACGTAAATTATAAAGCATTCTCTTATATTTCGATAATTGAAATAATAAAACACAGTTTTGAATTTTAATTTTATTGATAAAATTACATTGACTATTTTTCGAAAGCAGCTATTTCTTTGAAATAGCTTGAAATTAAATTTAATTTTACTATACTTAATTACTTACGGTTACTTGACAATCAACTTCATCTTTCTCCATTACTTTTACAGAATTTTTAATTTCTGAATTTTCCGCGACTAAAGCCTTCGCTTCTGAAGTTTCGAAGTCCATAACAGCGTCTGAATTCTCCTGAATTAAAACTTCACCTGAAGTTTCCGTGACTAAATGTTTCTTAAATTCAGATTTTTGAACCAAAATCACAGAAACTGTACAAGGAGTAAGATATAAACAGTAGCTAACACAGCCCGAAATATACGAACTGAGCACAACAAGATCTAAACCTCTACTGACGCCTGAAATTCTCAAAATGCAAGGATTTTCGACCCTGCTTACCTGCTACCGTCAGGAGTGGGGGATGGTTTTAGAAAGCTGCAGGGCCTTTAATTGCTTTTAAACGAGCGTCGTAGTTACCTTCAATAGGGCACCATTAAACTTTTCTGTATAAGTTTTTATATTTTATTTGTTTTCGATACATTTAAATAAGTTTGAACATTTTAATAAAAATAAAATTTTTAATTTTTTAAATCCTTATTCATTCTAAATTCAGAGTAGGCAGATTTTTTTAAATATAAAACTCATTATAATTGCTTGTTTACATAACATATGTATTATCTGAGTTTTAAAATATCTATATTTTGTTTGTCTTATTAATAGTTTGCGATTGTTCATTGCGCATTTCGCAAGCTTCAACATTTTATAATTAGAACATCTTGTTCAACTTATAAGGTAAAGCTGAAAACCTGTTCTGGAAACTTCGTTTTATCATTAATAGATGTTAAAATTGCTATGCGTTTAAAATTGTTGTCCTTGAAATAATTTTACCTGCTAACAGCTTAAAATTTACCTAAATAAAACCTAAATTTATGAGAAAGATTTTTATTGGATAAGGTACCTAAGCAAAGACCATTACTGGGAAAGCTGTACTTTTGTATCTCACATCTCTTAATTTACTTATTTAATGTCCCGTCGCCCTTTTATATATTTAAGCGAAAGAATTAATGCAGTTAATGAGTTCGATTCCCACTACCGAAACATTCGGTAAACATTTTTTTGAAATGTCTCAAAATTCCGAAATAGGAAGCAAAGTCCGGCGCTTACCTGCGAAGTAAACAAACCAATGTCTTGACCGCCTGAGCCAAGGGCCACTCTTCAGATCTCTGATTATACTTAAAAGAGCCCTACAGAGAAGGCTTTATTTATGGGAAGTTAGTTCAGCTTGAGCTGACTCACCATAGTTCCAGAAGAGGCAGCAGCGCTAGTCTGCCGTGCGTTACCGCTCACTGTGGACGATGTCGACGACGAGGCACTGGAGGAGCTGGAGCTGCTAGGCTGGTTGCTGCCGCTCGCGGCGTTGGCACTGCTTGATCCCGGAGCGGCTGCTGCTGCTGCTGCTGCTGCTGCGGCGGCGGCTGCAGCCTTCTTCTCATCTCTCGTGGCGCGCACTTGGTTGAGCCTGAGCGTGACTCTCGGCGAGGCACCGCTGCCCGACGATGACGAGGCCGCTTGCTGCTGCTGCCCGCCGGCTGTTCCTCCCGACGTCTGCCTGTCCACTGAAAAACAGTCACGTGCTCGCCTGTAGATATCGACTATTCCTTAGGTCAAAGACGCCGAGGAAGCGTTGACCTTGTCGGCGTGGCTCTTTCAAGAGAAGCTACTGCTCGCGAGTCGTGACTGCTGAGGCTCCCAGCGTCCTCCCCCCTTCCGTCGCAATCAAGCAAGGGAGCGAGCGAGCGAGCGAGCGAGTGAGCCTCCTCTCCTCTCTCTCTCCCAAGCTCGATTCTCCCCTCCAGAGAGGTAGGAGAGAATAGAGCGCTTACGTAGGTACGCACCGATAAACCGAGCGTTCGATCGGAAAATTTAATCCTGCGGCAGCTGCAGCTCGCCGTGATTAAGCACGGAATCGAGATGGCAGTGCTGACAGCTTAAATAAAATTTACCTTTGTTCTGCGGCGGAGTCCTACGCATCTCAGCAGCGTCCTCGGGACTTCCTCGCTTGACAGCCTCCTCGTCGGCCAACGGCTGCTCCTGGCTGCTGCCGGTGGCGGCACACTCGGCGGGCGAACCTGCGGCTACGGGGCTCTCGGCGCCCGTCGCCGTCCTCACCTCGTCCGGCGAATTCGAGCCCGCGAATTCTGCAACGAGAGAAGCAAAGGTGTGGCGCTTAGAGCCCGATGCTTAACCTCAAACGGCGGCGATCACTGCGTCAGCCGAGTCATTCCGACTGCACCCGCGCGATTATTATAGGCGGAGACGGGGGGCCTCCACAAGCTCCGGCCGGCCGATTTTATTATTCGCGAAGAGGCTTTCGACTTGGCTTACTCTAGTACGGTTTTTCGGTACGCCGATGGGGTGAGCGGCGTCATCTGGCGGAGCGCAAATGGCCTTGTTTGCCTCGTTTCGCGACGAATGCCAGTCGTCGAGACGAAAGACTGAATGTGCGACTCGACGACTGTGCCAATGTTAGCTGACGACCGGGGCAAAGTCGCGAGGAGAGAGATAACGATGACTTGCAGTGATGTAGCGCACGCGTGCAGGCTTGCAGTCAGGAGCACGGCTGATAACGGGGATCCGTACAAATAGGCTGTTCGATTGCTTTCGGCTAATTTACGGTATTTTTTTCGAGAAACCAAATAAAAGCGAGTCCGTGGCTAAATCACTAAATAACTTCTTTTTTAAGCGGTGATTTAAAAGTCTTCAGAAAATTTAATAAAAATCTGCTACGTTCAAAAAATTAAATAAGGTAACAAATTTTATTATTACCCTTTAAGGTACAAATAATGAAGCTTTTCTTTTAACAAGTGTTTTCTAACCCGAATTTAACAAAAATTTAAAAAAAATAAAAACGAATACATTTTTTAAATCCGTAAAAAAAAATATCAATTAGTTTTATTGACAAAACTTAAAAGCACTTGATAATAGTAGATTGCGATTAAGGGCTAGATTAGAATTTTTTTTTCGAAATAGACCGTTTTGCCCGACTGTGGAATTTGCAATACGAGTCATGGTGCGCTAGCAAATCAAAAACGAGTAAAAATTCTACTCGTCCGTGACGGACATTACTTTTTATAACACGTGTATTTATTTTCGTATTTTATTTTTCATAAAAAATACGGCAACTATGCCGTACTTAATGATTAAAATAAACGAAAAAATGATTTCAATCTTTATTCCTTTGATACATGTTACTTATAAAAACATTTGTTATTTCTATAATTTTTTTATTTTAAATAGAATAAAAAAAAATTTTCAAGTTGAAAAAAAATTATGATTTTGAATCTTTATACTTGTTATAATTTTGAAAACGACAATGGCTTTGAAATAAAAGATTAAATCACAATATTGTAAAATAGAAATTTGTTAATTTTCTGAAAAATTTTTTACACAGATCTGAATAATGAATTTTTATTGAAACATTTCTAATTGTTATTTTTTTAATTTTTCTCTATGTACCTTAATAGTTTTGTGGATGCTTACCATTACGTTCCTTTGAATCACAAACATTTAAAAGGCGCAAGCGGTCATCTTTGTATGATGTATTTACATCCAATATATCAGAGTTTTTGTTAGACCATCTACTTTTTGAACTTTTATGTTGTAAAGGTGAAGATCTTGTATTGCTTATTGGAATAGAGCTGTCAGTTCTGTTTGAAGACCCTGCAAGAAAACCATACTAATTACTCAACTGTTCTTTGAGAAAATACATTTCTCACTAATGATTACTATAAACGTAATAAATGGAGAGTAATAAAAAAAAAAAACGTTCACAATTCAGTTTTTCATTGTAAATTTGCATAGAAATTGCAAAAGTGCACAGTAGCTAATATACAACTTGTCCAAAGTCACGTGTATTTTTTGTCAAACAGTTCGTCGTCATACAATCGAAGCGGAAGCGAAAAATTTCATTGAGCATCAGCGTAAACAAAGCCGGAAGACTAAAGGCGTCCGTTGTTTTGGTTCGAGTTTAGGCGCTTTGCTTTGCACGCACGCGGTGGAAGCGCGAACAAGTGCGACAAAGACAGCCTCTGGCCGGATCGAACGCGTTAAAACGCCTGGACTCAGGGGTGGGGAAGTCAGGCGTCAAGGGCCCGTGAAGCCCAAAAAAAGCAGGTGAAACTTTATGAAATAATTGCTATGTCCACTAAACTCACCGGATGTCATCTCCTGAGAAGTCATTTGCAGCAGGAGCGCGAGCTGTTGGCGCTCGGACATCCGCGCTGGGTAACCGCGGAAACGACTGTTACCGCCTGCGGGCATTCCGCCGTCTTCATAACTCATGCACCGGTTCTAGACTCTCCGAGACGCCCGACGCTTCCTCGAGGACAAGGCAGCCAGCCTTCCCAGCCTTTTTTACCACAGCACTTGCTCTGTCGCGACAGGTACCGCACGATCCCTCCGTTAATTAAACGAGCTTCGGCTGGCTGTAGCCCGTGTCTCGTCAACTCCCGCGCTGTGCTCAGTTTTTCTCCCGCAATACTGTGCAACGTACTACCGTGAGTTTCAACGCTCCCGCGCAGTATAACCTTAAAGAGCGGGAAGGCCTGGCCAAAGCTGCTGCTGCTGGACTCGCGCCATTTTGACCTACGGAGCGCTACGAGCGCGACGCAAATACCACCTCGAACCTGGTCGACGAGCGAGCACCGCCGGCGCGAACAAGACGGAGATAGATTCGCGCACACGAACGCGAACACCGATGAGCCGCTCTCTTGTAGGTGCACAAAGTGAGAATGTGTACTGCCACCGTTTCGCATAGTGTCTGAATCTAGAGCCCGGTGCGCAATATGACGCAATAGCCAATCCGAAGACTTCGCGCCACTGTCGATGAGGTTAGGCTCGCTCTGAATTTACCGCCGTGCGACGTGCACCGTTGGATGAACACGTTGGGAGTGGGTGGAAAATACCTCGGTTTTTGAAGAACGGTCCAGGGTTAAAAAAAATGATATAGCTAAAACAGTTGAAGCCGTAGCGGAAGCTTACGGGGTTACGGGTGCTTTTATTTTATTTGAAAATTTCGCGCGCGATTTTCAATTGAAAAATTTTATTAATGAATCGAGAATGTAATTCTTAAGGAGGTTCGATACCGAAATCAAAATGGTTAGAAATTTCTGAAAACTATTTCAACCTAATAGTATATACGTAAC
>UCOL01003268.1:0-19991 GCA_900474335.1 Ormyrus nitidulus | reverse complement strand
AGACCCGAGCGGCGGCGGGAGCAACTCCGGCAGCGACATGAACTGGAGCCGCAGCGGCGAGGATGGCATCACCGGCGACGAGGAGGACCTCAGCGGCGGCGGGAGCAACTCCGGTAGCGACGACTGCAGTGGCATCACCGGGACGGTGAACTCCGGCGGGAACTGGAGCGTCGGCGGCGAGGATGGCATCACCGGCGGCGAGGAAGACCCGAGCGGCGGCGGGAGCAACTCCGGCAGCGACATGAACTGGAGCCGCAGCGGCGAGGATGGCATCACCGGCGGCGAGGTGAACTCCGGCAGCGGCTCGCAGGGATGAAACAAAATTATTAATGGGTTTTATTATAAAGCACATTAATAATTATTTTTATAAAATAATACCTTAATAAATTGAAAAAACTTACCTGCTGCCACGGAAATATAATATTTCCACCTGCCCATCTCTCCTCTAGGTCGATGAGGAAAGCCATGGAGTCGTCCTCGTCACCTCCTGGCAGGTCCTACTCTTCCGCGTGGCACCCCTCGATCAGCTTCAAGAGCACCTCCACCTTCTCGCGGACCTCCTCCATCGTCGAGACGTCAATCGAAAGTGGTTGACACCTCGAAGGGTCCTCCCTTTTATAGGCGAGGATAGAAGATTCTAGTAATTGACCGTTGCAAATTTTGCCGACGGTCGAATTCTAGAATCTTCGCTTCGCGAATGATTTCGCGAACATTCGCGAAACTACTTTTAAAAATTGTTATATTCACACACGCACACACACGCACATACACGCACAAACACGCACAAACTTTTTATTTTTTGTTTCAGGAAGCGGGGGGCAGCGGCGGCGAGGAGCACCCCGGCGAGGAGCATCGCCGAGGACGGCGAGGAGCGGACAGTGGTAGCGAGGCAACGGCGGCGAGGAGCGGATCAACGGCGAGGAGTGGACAGCGAGGCAGCGGCGGCGAGGAGCGGATCAATGGCGAGGAGCGGACAGCGGTGACGGGAGCAACAGCATCGGCGAGCACGGCGAGCATGGCGAGGCAGCGAGGAGCGGACATCTGTGGCGAGACAGTCCTTTTCAGGACTACAAATTATTTTAACGTTGAACAATCGTTCTTACGTTATTAGAATTTTATAAACGGCTCTGAAAAGAGATTATAAAATATTATAAGAAGAATTATAAAATATTTTCTCTCGTTATAGAGAGACACATACATACACACACACATACACACGAGAAAAAAGAATAAAATAGAACAATGTGTTCTTGCGTTTTTAAAATTTGTGGCCCTGAAAAGGGCCGATTGTTTTAAGGGAAAAAGGGGAAAGGGAAAAGGGAAGAGGGAATTAGTTCTCCTCCGGTTTGGGTGATCCCGGAGGAGAATTGGCTGGAGTAACTAAGTCCACCACCTCCTGTGGTGATGGTTGAGGAGCCGGCACATCCTCCTTAGTAGGTGATGGTGGCGGCGTCTCCAAATCAATCGCCGGAGGTGGTGAAGGCGGCGGCGTTACGAGGTTTATAATCTCCTGCTCGATTGTAACTTCCATTGCAAAATAGAAATAATGTAAAGATTAGCAGCGCGGCCACCTTCTTTTGTACGGCCTGCGCTGCTTCTTTCCTACTCCTCTGCGCTCAGCCAATAGCGTGCGCGCGCGTTCCGAACGTCTATAGTTGCGAAGCGCTCGCGCAGCTCATTGCTTTGTAAGAGCGCGCGATGGCGAGAGCGGAGAGTTTGAACAGCAGCGAGAGACGACGTCGAGAAACAGCAGCGAGGAAGACATCAGCGGCGAGGAGCAATGGACAGCGGCGAGGCAGCGAGGATATCCACGACGAGGAGCGGACATCAGCGGCGAGAATCCGGCAGCGAGGCGGCGAGAAGCATCGGCGAGCACGGCGAGGCGGCGGAAGCAACATCGGTGGCGGATCATCGGCGAGCATGGCATCATCGGTGGAAGATCTACGGTGAGGACGGGAGAAAGTGTTTTGTATTTTAGGTGAGAAAAAAAGTGCTGTGAAAGTGTAGAAAAGTGTTTAAAAAGTGTTGTGTCTCTCGCCGGCGAGAGACGAAGAAAAAAAATAAAGGTAGTGTTTCATTTTTTTTAATGAGAGAGCTGAGAGTCATAGAGCAAGATGGCTCCGCTCTCAGCTTGCCGGTACGGGCCGGCACTCTCGCATCGTGCGCGCCGAGCACATGGTTTGCTGCGCGCAGAAATTTTGCCGCGCTGTAGTGACGAGCTGCGCGCGGTCGTTGTTCTCGCGTGCGCGCGGGACAAAGGCAGCCCGCCACGTGCTCGGCACGCGCTCGGCTTTGTTCTTTTTTTCCTGTTCTTTCCTGTCCTTTCCTGTCTGGACCAGCTCCCCCCTCCCTATGTGGGCTTCTGGACAGCTCCCCCTCCCCATGTGGGTTTCTAGACCAGGTCCCCCTCCCAAAAACCCTATGGGGTTTCTGGACCAGTGGTATAGAAACCCCATAGTTTACCTACTTGTCCGGGGTCCGATAAAACTTTGATACTAACAAGGAGAGTGCACCAGGTTCGGGTGACAGATCTGGCCCAAACTGGTGTACATGTTTCCTCTTACCTCAGCGATGAACTTGGTGGAGTTCTAGAGCTTAACGCTGCCCCAGACTCCAGATATCACAATTAAGGGCAGGCCGGAGTTCACGTCATTTGACGTTATGACGGTGTTTGACGCCTATTTGAGCCCGTGCATAAGATCGTACTGTGACGCGTAAAAAGACGTCAAATCAGTTGTCTCCGGCCTCCACTTAAATGATGATATCGATGACGAGACTGAGAATAGTGCAGTGTTACTCAACGATCTTTTATACAAGTCTTTTGTATTTCTGATTGACGAGTGACGTTCCTGTACAACTTCACAGATTATTTTGGCAATCTGATTTTTTACTAAATAAATTATTTATTTACTACACAATCACGCATTTAAAACTTATGAGGACAAAATATTTGGTTTAACAGGACTTTCTGACCCTTGTGAGAAGGATCCAGTAGATGCTATTGGTACCATGACAGCACAGCAACGTGAGGATATTACAGCCTCTGCCCAACATGCCCTCCGTCTCGTTGCCTTCCGACAAATTCACAAGGTCCTCGGCATGGAACAATTACCGCCACCGAAACACAAGGGTCCATTCACGCGCAAGCGAAGACGTGATAACAGCAATGGTGAAGGTACTGATAGCGAGGCATCAAAAAAGGACAAAAAAACAGAAGAAACTAAAATGGAGACGGACTCCAAATAGATTTCACCAAAACATTCAATTTAAACTTAAGTCATAACTTATAAAAATGAGAAAAAAAAGAAAATGCGATTTACACTAATTATAAGATATCCCCTAATGTACGTATATTATTGTTCCAATTGCTTGTTTCTAAGAGATATTTTAGGAAGTAAAATAATAAAGAGTTATGGTAATCCATTATAAGATTATCGTGTTGTGAAGACTTATTTCAAGATTTTTATTCTTCTGAAAATACGTTACTTGGTTTTGCTATTTTTAAGGCACGATACCATTTCTCTTTTATGTGTCACTGTGCATTATTTTGGAACAAGCAATTGGTATGATGGCAAATTTTAAACATAGAATCTTGTCAAGGGGAAGGCAGTAGACTTCGTGATTAGTTTGGACTACTTATTTAGCTATGCATCTTCGAATCAAGACCGAAACCAGAGTCACAATTGTAATCTGATAAAAGCTAAGTCAAAAAGGAAACTGTGGAGATTTGTAACTTTTGAAGG
Source organism: Ormyrus nitidulus (assembly GCA_900474335.1). Lineage (NCBI taxonomy): Eukaryota > Metazoa > Arthropoda > Insecta > Hymenoptera > Ormyridae > Ormyrus > Ormyrus nitidulus. Next base: position 16,248 of record UCOL01003268.1, on the reverse strand, counting down.
TTAAAAATAGATGTAGTTTATATCGGAACTTCATGTGTATGTTGTGTGTGTAGTCTTACTTAGTTGAAGCGGCTAAGAAAAGAAAAAATGTTCATAAGTAAGACTCGTTATTCCAGGGAAATTACATAGGACTTGATCAAAATGAAGAAGCTGCACGAAATTAAATGTATAACAAAAGTACTTTATTATTTTGACGTATAACTTTAATCGAGGAAAATATATGCTCCTTGCAGAATTATGTCTTTGATTCATCTACGTTACACCGATGAATTCTTTTCGGAATGGGTGTATGCTGTACTGCTGAACTGCTGTACTTTGCAAAAGTTGATGAATAAATGAAGAGATTAAAATAAAAACAAACGAAAAGAGTTCAGAAGTTTAATTCACTTCAACCATTATTCCTATCATTTTTTTTAATAAAATTATGTTTATTTATTTATTTAAGAAAGAGACAAAGAAACTCTGCAACGAGATGAGACAAAATATTTGCACTTATGACCGCACACACAGTTACACTATTGCATAAAGAAATGTTTATAAATCTTATAATTTGTAATTCATTTCAAGACTGCTCTCTTGTTTGCTTTTCATAAACAAGAGCTTTCGCAGTGATAAGTTTGCGTATAGAATAGTTTTTCACTCGATTTGTATCAAATTCGAAATCTTATCAAAAGAGAAAAGTCATTTTTTTTTTCTTTACCAAAATTATTTTTATTTGAAACTTTTACTCCAAAATTACGTTAAACAAGAGCGTAATTTTAAAATTCAGTATAGTCATATGTTCCCAATTAAAGGGTAAACTATTTTATCCACATTGCTTCACTAAAAACTTTTATAAATAATTTTACTATCATACTACTTGCATGACATCTTTGTCTTTGATAAATCTTTAAATTAATTTTAATTTAAAAGTAGTATGAGATAAAATTATTATTTTTTTAATTCTCATACAGAATTTATTTATAGTGCAATGTCAAAACTCATGTTTTTGTAATAAAGCGCAATGTGGTGTTAAGTGAGCTTACTTTAAGTGTCGTGGAAAAATAAAAATTTTTTTGTTACATTATTTTAAAGCAATGAACTTTCATGTATATTTTCATTGTGTTCATTGTTTTCTGCAATGAATAAACAAAGGCTTTAAGAAACATCATTTTTTTCTTTTTTAATATCCCATCATTCAAACAACACTATTGAATATGCTTGGTAACTTTTTGTTTTTAACTAATGATTTTTCATTTATAGGCAATCTTGTTTTAATTTATGCTACAAAATTTTTTTAATTTATTTAAAATCACATGCCTCTACAACTTTATTAAACTAACAATAAACTTTTATTATACTATTTGATGAAACGCTAATGTTCATATTTAAAATGCAAAAATTAAATTTTTTACGACCATATTAACGAAGGAAGTACAAGAATATAATATTTATAAGACCAATCACTTATGTGATAGCGATTGAATAGAAACTTCGGAAAATCGTTTTAGGTATCAAAATATAAAGAAGAAAGTCACGTTATAAAAATGCTAACAATTTTAAAAGATACCGTTTTTTTTCTTTTTTTTAATTTATTTTCAAATGAAAGCTTTAGTTTTTTAATTTCATTATTTTCTCACTTTTAAAACTTTCGAAAACTTTTTAATACCCCCCACCTATTTTTGGACTAATTTTACTACCCCCTAGGAAGGCCCTCCTAATGATGCACATCCAGATGTTCTGGAAATTTCTCTTTCAAGAATCCTTACCATCTAGTACAATTGGAAATTTGGTACTTCAGTATTTTAAATTAGTTTCACTTTATTGTAAATAAATTGCAAAATGTTATGAATATTAAATTCTCTTATTTTATTAGATTTTAAAGAATTTTTTTATCCGGGTCACATGTAGTTTTTGTATGTCAAAATAGAAAAAAAAAAAAAAAATTTGATAAATTTTGTGTTGTGAAAAATCTGCTGTTTAGATTCCACTTAAAAGAATTTATGATTATGATGAAGCACAATGAGAAATTTATATCTTTATTTTTCACGTGAATAAGTTAAAAAAAACTTGTTATACAAACTGTTTATAAAACCGTTTTTACAGAGACGAAATAATATATAAGTTATCTCTATTTACATGATTCTTGTTTAATAAGTGGCAACTTAGTTTAAAAATAGGAGGAACGTCAATACTATGAACCTATTCAAAAAGTAAGGATACTTAAAAACTATTGGCAAGCATTAAAAACTATTTAAAAGCATTACAAAGCACACTTTACATCACCGTTAAGTTACACCGATGTTTTCGACATTATAATTCGTACAAAGTGCCTTCCAAAATAAATTAAAGTTTCATTGGTTAAAGCTTTACCAAAGTAGAATTACATAGTCGCAGTTGTGTATTAAAATTCTACGACGCTTCTCACCTACCGATTACGAGAAGTCGGAAAAAGCTATGCACTTTGCTTTTGTACAATGTCAGAACTTCTGATTAGTCATGTCTTGTCTTGTAGTCATTGCCTGGCATGTCGCTTATCGCGCTACTCGTTGCATCAGCTGCTCTATACAGTTATTAAAATTGCTCTAAATAGTCAAATTCTCGGAAGAAATTTTTTTTATAAAAGCATAGAAAATTGTAAATTTTCTAGCTAAATTTGCAAAAGCCGTTTTGAACATCAATGTAAATGACAATAAAATTCGCTATTTGCTTAAGAGATTAAACCATTGCATATACATTTTGACATTAATTAAATTCGATGATTGATAGAACAAAGCCAGTGGAAATTTACAATGAAGCCAGTGTTTAAAAAAGGCTTTGTGACGCATTTAGAGTACAATTTTCTCGAATCTATTGTACCAGAACCCCGAAATAACGGAATTTTGGACCGCTTGAGTTTTCTCTGTAGCGTATATATGCAGCGTATTGATTTATTTTCAAGCGCACAAAGGCGACATGGAAAAGCTAATGTAATTATAGCTATTTGATTATCCAAATTAAAGCATTTAAATACAGCTGAGATTACAATCCAATATTTACTAGTGAACGAAAACAAAGTAATCTTATTGATAAATAAAAAAAAATTAGATGCAAAATAAACGTTTCGATGACGCTCGACTTTAAATTATAAATATGTCTAGTTGCCGAATTTTTTTTATTCAAAAGGCCAATCTCAATATATAAAAAAAAAAAAGTTGCCGAATTTCTTCTGGAAAGCTGGGGATGTAGACTGTTGTCACGTGAACGTTTTCGTAAACAAATCGATTTATTGGTTAGACGGGAGAAACGTCTCAGACGCAGCTGCGCACTTCTTACCTTAAAAATAAACATTATTCAGGATTTTCAACAAACTTTTACAAGAAGGATTTAATCCATTTCCCATCGTGCACCTATAAAAATTTATATCTTATAGTGACAAAGGCTATTGTCCACCATCTTGGTGTATGCACAAAAGCTGTGCATGCTTTATCGCATTTCTTACCCCTAAAATCTGTTAATTTTTATTTTTGATGAAAGTTTGGAGGGATCTCTTGCTGGGCCCAAAAGCATAAACTTTCTACACATATTGTAAACTTAATGAAAGATCTAGTAAAGTCGCATTGTCTCATGGGAAAGGCCTTCCTGCCTGGCCGAAAGCCAATCAATGGCATGACGCTCTGTCTCCCAACCAATGGCTGAGCTCCGCGCAACGCCTGCCTAGAGGCTATAAATACGCCGGAGCTACCCAGAGCAGTCATTATTGCTCCGACTGCGGACCGAGAACATTCGTGATTTCATTTTGAGAGATATTTTCTTGGGAGAAAAACTACATAGACTGAGGTGAGTGTTTAGAAAGCAAGTGATTTTTAGTTTTTTCAACAATTTTCAATATCAGGTCAAGCATAGCATACGGTAATTCTAAAGTAGTACGTTTTAAATTAGTATATGGGCGTTAATTTAGTAAAACGCTGGAAATTTAGAAGATATGAAACGGTGTTTCGAAAGTAGAGTGAGAAAAATTGAATTGCGCAGTTGATTTCTGTATAAGGCTTGTACTTCAGAAATTGAGGTCATCGTGACCAATAAAGGTTAAGCAGTTACGAAAAAGGTTTCACGGTATTTTTTTAGTGTTTCTAGTGAATTTCGATCAAAAACGCAATTTTTAATAGTAAATATTCAAAAAGCGAGAGACAGCTGACTTTCTTTGTTCGGTTGCTGGGGGAGCGTCGACGCCATTACAACAGTCCGATTGATTATCCATCTATTTTGGAATTTGTAAAGTAATACTAAACATTGAATTTCGAGAAATTTTAGTGAATTTTAAACGTAGTTTCGTATTGTTTGCGGAATATTGATTGATTCTTGGCCTTAGTGAAATGTATTAGAAACGTTGAGCGTAACGGCAAACGGCAATTGGTATGCATAATCAGTAGTTTATATAATTGACATTTATAATAAATTGTTACGTGATTTAGTAGTGAAAAACATTAATTATGCGTCACAATTAACGTAGAAATTGCTCGACTCTGGACTCTGGAGGTGAGTCAGCCGTGGGTTAGTCCACCATTTTGTGTAAGCCAGCTGTGTGATTATTGATCGGAAGCGAAGCGACTTCGCCCTATGACTTCATTTTCGTTTATGGAATATTGTTCATGCTAAATAAGTTCAAATATTTACATATTAAAGAAAAATATTTTGATATGGAATTGTTAGTTGAAACAATTTAACGAAAATACGATTAAATGACAATAATAATTATAATTAATTAATAAATAGAATAAGATACTACTACCAATTTTTGTTTGTTTTTAAATTTAGTGATGGAATGATTAATCTACTATTTTAATAAAAAAAAATTGTATTTCTTTTTAAACATTACATTTTCTTTAAATTTGGAGTGTCACTTCAATAAAATGTTCTTGATTTTTAATACTTATTACAAATTATAACATTTTACTCTTTATTAATATAAATAAATATTAAATTCATTACCTCAATTTAATTCTGATTTATATAGAATGATTTTTAATTTTACTTTTTTAATATTTTAGATAAAAATGCAGATCTTTGTGAAGACATTGACTGGCAAGACCATTACTCTTGAGGTAGAAGCCTCTGATACAATCGAGAATGTGAAGGCTAAGATTCAAGATAAGGAAGGCATTCCCCCAGATCAACAGAGGTTGATCTTTGCAGGCAAACAGCTTGAAGATGGACGTACTCTGTCTGACTACAATATCCAGAAGGAGTCTACCCTCCATCTTGTACTGCGACTTCGTGGTGGTATGCAGATCTTTGTCAAGACTCTCACTGGCAAGACCATTACTCTTGAAGTTGAAGCTTCTGACACAATCGAGAATGTGAAGGCTAAAATACAAGACAAGGAAGGCATTCCCCCAGACCAACAGAGGTTGATCTTTGCAGGCAAACAGCTTGAAGATGGACGCACTCTATCCGACTACAATATTCAAAAGGAGTCTACACTTCATCTTGTACTCAGACTTCGTGGTGGAATGCAGATCTTCGTCAAGACCCTCACTGGCAAAACCATTACTCTTGAAGTTGAAGCTTCTGACACAATCGAAAATGTCAAAGCTAAAATCCAAGACAAAGAAGGCATTCCCCCAGATCAGCAGAGATTGATCTTTGCTGGTAAGCAGCTCGAGGATGGTCGTACATTGTCTGATTACAATATTCAAAAAGAATCTACACTTCACTTGGTCCTGCGACTACGAGGTGGTATGCAAATCTTCGTCAAGACCCTCACTGGCAAAACCATTACTTTGGAAGTCGAGGCCTCTGACACAATTGAAAATGTCAAGGCTAAAATTCAGGACAAAGAGGGAATCCCTCCCGACCAACAGAGGTTGATCTTCGCCGGAAAGCAGCTCGAGGACGGACGTACCTTATCGGATTATAACATCCAAAAGGAATCCACCCTCCATCTCGTTCTGCGTCTCCGTGGAGGTATGCAGATCTTCGTCAAAACCCTCACCGGAAAGACCATCACTCTGGAAGTCGAGGCCTCCGACACGATCGAAAATGTCAAGGCTAAAATTCAGGACAAGGAAGGTATCCCACCAGACCAACAAAGATTGATCTTCGCCGGAAAGCAGCTAGAAGATGGTCGCACTCTGTCAGACTATAACATCCAGAAAGAGTCCACCCTCCATCTCGTACTTCGTCTTCGTGGAGGTATGCAGATCTTCGTCAAAACCCTCACCGGAAAGACCATCACTCTGGAAGTCGAGGCCTCCGACACAATCGAAAATGTCAAGGCTAAAATTCAGGACAAGGAAGGAATCCCTCCCGACCAACAAAGATTGATCTTTGCTGGAAAGCAACTGGAAGATGGGCGTACTCTCTCAGATTACAACATTCAAAAGGAGTCCACACTTCACTTAGTGCTTAGGCTGCGTGGTGGTATGCAGATTTTTGTTAAGACCCTGACAGGTAAAACAATCACACTTGAAGTTGAAGCTTCAGACACAATTGAAAATGTAAAAGCCAAAATTCAAGATAGAGGGTATTCCTCCCGATCAACAGAGGCTAATCTTTGCTGGAAAGCAGCTTGAGGATGGACGCACACTTTCAGACTACAACATTCAAAAAGAATCTACTCTCCATTTAGTCTTACGTCTCAGGGGAGGATGTTAAATTTGTAAAATTGCTTTTATGTGATCTCGATTTTAGTTGTAAAGAATTAACGTTTATATATGAATATAAATAAACTACGATTTTTATTTAATTAAATACTGCTATTTATTATCCTATCCTACAAAAAAATATTGTCAAAAATGAACTGATATAAACACAAAAGCATAAATTTGATTTATTCTCTAAAAGTAATAGTTACAATTTTTAGTAGTTTTTGCCTTTTATTGGTAATATTTTGCTATTGTTAGTATGTAATATTTCATAAATATGTTAACAATTATGTTTCAAAAGTAATAACTCAGCAAAAAATTAAGAAGTATTTTAATAAATTAATTCAGTTAACGGTTGAAGTATATATTGTACATTAATTAATACATTAGATTTTAATTGTCTGAATTAACAATCCAATTACCCGGTTGAAGTGCTTTTACTTTTACCGACTGCCACTGCCACCACCACACCACGTATCAAAGTTTAAGTAACTTTGCCGAGCTTCACGAAGGGGGCGCTGCTTACCTCTTCACAATTTTCAAAAAATCAGAATCGATTATAATATAGAATCTTCAATTAATTAAAATTTGATATCCAAGCATAATTCGCATATTAGTTAAAAAGTTATATTTAATTTTTTAATTGACTTATATAATTGAGACAGAATCTTATGGAAAGTAGAAAGTTAAATTTTAATTTTATAAATAATAATCTGAATGTAATACGATAAAATATTTTTAAAATCATTTTAAATATTTCGATGATTAATAAAAAATAATACAATAACAGCTTTGTTTGTAGCACACATTTATTCTCATTGTACTTAAAAATTACATTAAACATAATACAATAAAAATTTACAACATAAACTTTACGAAAATTCTTGATTAACATAGTCACATTGACACAATTTTGTCAGCTCCAAAAACAACTGCGATGCAAAATTTGATGCCGTTCCACGCAATATAAATGTAGATTTCCGCTCCTTCTCATTATCAGCTGCAATGCTACGAAGAGAACTTAAATCTCGCAGACAGGCCTCAACTCGAGAGCAGTAAATCATCGCTGCTCAAATGAAGTCACCGAAAATTCGCTTGCAAAACGAGCCTTCGCACAGACGGGTCTCGTGCATCAAAGTGTCGATTTACAAACAATGCTCGCACGGAATTACTCTCATTCGGCGCTTGGCGCTCGTATCGGTACCAAATAATTAACGAAATTACTTCTCCGAAGCCGCGTCTCGCGATCGCCGATGATTTAACGGCGATTGTTCCCCCTGCATCCCTGAGGGGCCTAAGACTTGAGTGCGCGTATTTACTCTTTCAGTCTGGAGAATCAGTAAATAATTGATATGCGAATGTACAGAAAGGAGTTTTCTGCGCAGTCCTGAAAATTTTTAATCAAAATGGCTCGGATTCATCCGCAGCAAAAAGCTATGGCATAAAAGCTGGAGTTAGTAAAAAGACAGGAATAAAGTCGATATTGAATGGTGGAATAGAGATTTGTTAGAATGATTGCAAAAAGTCAGTGTGGTTTATGTGGTTACGGTAAAAACGTTTAATCTTGTCTTTTTTATTACATTAATTCGTAAATAATTAAATTATCTTTAATTAAAAGTTCCCGATGTTCCTTAGCAAAAATGTACCGGAGCCCATAAGAAATATTCTTAGATTCTAATTAAAGCTTTTGATTCCAAATATAAAAAGAATAATAGCTCCCCGAAGCAATAAATTTATGGCGGCAAGAGAACTCCGGAGTCGAGAAGAACCTTTTCTATTTCCAGAAGTGCTCCGAGTGCATTATTCTTTCGGTAAAGACCCTCCGGTCTTAAAAATCGTAAGAGCGCATCTTCAACCTCAGCCCACGCGGAACAAAGTTCAACCTTATCGCTCTAAAATTAAATTTAAACCACTCGTACCGCCGATAATACACCTGTCGACTCGTTCGAGCTCGATTTCTGTCACGAAAGAATATACTCTCCCAGCGCGACGTGTCCTCTCCCCCGGAAAAACGGCACAGCTTTTAAATCTTGCTCGTCGGCGCGCAATATTGCCCCCCGGAATTATGTACATACATTTCGCCGTCCGGTAAGCCGAAAAAAGCCGCGCGTCGCCCGAAACGTACGGAGGCGCGAAAAATCGCCGCGCGAACGAACGCACACCCATCTCTCTCTCTCTCTCTCGCCATTATCCGCGATTTGGGGAATTTGCCAGAACGATCGCCGCGGATAATGGCCCCCTCCCGTCCCCCGCGCGATTTTCAATGCGCGCCCGTAATTCGCGCGGCCGCGGCGACCGGGATCCGCTTTATATTTTCATAAATTTACAAGCTGCTGCTTTGCGCCGAGCGCGCGGCTCTCTGCGCACTTGCCGGACGGTTCAACGGCCCGGAATCTGCACGCGCGAGAGCGCGGTTAATGCGTTGTTGAGCGGCTGTGCGAGTTTCGCTTTTTGAATGGATTGGCGGATTTTTGCGGTCGGCGGGGGGGGGGGGGGGGAGTTTTCGCTGATGGATCATTAGCAGGCTGCGATTTAATATTTATTATCAAAATCGAGGAGGCAGCGATGAAAGGGGGATTATCTACTTTATTAAATGAATATATTATATTAATATTTGAATTTCACAATTAATTATTTTTTGGAGAACGTTTTATTTCTTAAAATCAATTGCTTTTTAATACACACAATTTTCCATTTTACTTAATTTCCGATATTAATTCATTGATTTTATATAGCCATTCTTATTATAAAGTGCAGTTGACGTAATTTATCAAATGGAATAAATATTTATAAATAAGAGATTACACGCACATTTCATTGTCAATCAAACTAATTTTCTTTCCTATTATTTTTAAATATTTGATATTGACGTAAAATGCACAGTGCCAATAATTTTTAATTGTATCTAAAAACAATTACTAAAATCGATCGTTAACGTTTACTAAACACCGTACAATTTTAGAAATCCTTGTCCAATTATTCAAAGAACCGTATCCACAATAACCGTAGCCTTCGAAGAACGACTAATTTAATCGGTGCAATTGTAAAAAAACTTTTATCAAACTTTGATTCGTCCAATATCCGATTGCCATCCCAAACTTCTCAGTGCACTCAAAACGTGGAGCCTTCGGTCCGCGGCAAAACGTGTCGAATCGATATAACCCGAAAATAAAAGCCTCCTCCTTTGCCGGCCTACGTCACAGCCCGCGCATCTCGTCGAAACCGCTCGCGGGTGTGATTCCTTCCTTCCTAAAAAACCCGGCGGCTAATCCGCCTCTAACTCAGCTCTCGCCTCGTCAGCAAATGAAGAGGCTAATGCGGCCGTCAAGTGCAATTAATCCCCCCAAAGCGAGGAAAAAAAGCTGCAGCATCCCGGGCGGCCGGCAGCGAGGAAAATAAACGGGCGCCTGCCGGTCTATATATGTAAAATCGTGTGCGCGCCGAGAGAGTCTAGCCGGAAGAGAGTTGCCGTCGAGAGCTTGAGTGTATATCCGTACCTACGCCGCGTGGCGGGGCTAATGCTCTCCTCTCTCTCTCTCTCTCTCTCTCTCTCTCTCTCTCTCTCTCTCTCTCTCTTTCACTGGCAGGGCCTGCAGAGGCTTCTTGGCGCGGGGACTACTCGCGGCCGAGTCAGTCTTTAACTGACTGCCGCGGCGCGACGCGCGATCTTTGCCGGTACCGATCGTTCCTGCACGTGCCCGATCTTCCGAGCGATGTGAGACGGACCGGGAGCTCCGTGGATGCTCCTTTCTTCACGCTCGATTTTTGGTTTTTTTCTCTCAACTACATGTAATTAGAGATGCTAATTTTTTTTTTTTTTTGGCTTGCTCATTGCTGGATCGGATGCGATTTCGGGTTGGTATACATGATAAACGAAGGGTTCGCCGGATGCAACGGGGGATTTATTGAATTTCAAATTGCAGTCGGGCGAGGGGGGATAACTGCTTATGCCAATAGGCGCTCGATAACGTAAATTTTAGTAATTCAATAAATCGATAGACGCCGCGATTACTCGATCCCGATAAATCGCAGATACTAAATCGCTCGAAACTGCCCGATTTTCATTAAAGCAGCCGGCGAGCATTCCATCCAGCAAAAGTGACGATCTTTCCCCTCGGCTCGTGCCCAATTACAACAATACACAATTCCGTTTGCAGAGTGCGACTGTGACACCGAACCGAGTGCCCGAGAGAGATACAGAGGGCTACAGTTGGCCACGCGTGCTTTCGAACTTTCGGCGATTCTGGGAAATTCGGCTCCGGGTGCCTCGCGGTGGCGTATTCATTTTTTCTTTTCCACCCCGACGAAGCTGCAGCGGCGACTCTCGCCTTTTGTGTCGTCGAGCGAAGTTCGCGGATCGAGCGAGAAATGCTCGGCGCGATTTCGGGATCTTGATTGCCGAGCCGGTCCGACGTCGTTCAGAGATCATCGATCTGCCAGCGGGAAATCGGTTGGAGGAGGGTCAGTTTGGTGCTGCGCCGTAGAGTCGACACCGAGTGGACATGAATCCGGCACTGGGAGCCGCCGCCACTGCGGCTTACCTGCTCGTCGTCGTTTTCATCAGCGGTAAGTTGCCTTCTCGTTGTTCTGCCTTATTTTTTTGTTCGATGATGCAAAGGTTTTCTTCGCTTTCGCGGAGAAGCTTTCCGGCGGCGTTATACGACGCTTGGATACTTTTGTTTCGCGTACGTTTGTGTTTTTAGTTACTGTTCGTCTAGAATTATGTCAGTTTTTTATCCTCGAAGTTGGTAAGGTTATTAGATTTACTTTTGAAAGATATTCTGATGCGATAAAATTTGAAAATCGTTTGCAATCTCTCAGGGGCCAGTAGTTAATGCTATAAAGTTATCTGTAGGAATTTTAATTAGATCATAAAAATGTCTCGGGATATATTCATGGAGCAAATATTTAAAACAAAATCAAAATGTCTAAAAAGCTTATTATTCTTAAAGATATAAAACTTGTAGAAAAGTTTTATTTGATAATAGTTTTTTAATTTCAAATTTTTTACCTACATTTGGACAAAATTGTTGTTGAAAGTTTCGTTATAACAAGTATAAAGATAAATCTTTGATACGAGTGAAAGCTTTTATTAAATGAAACCTGCCAAGCTTACTGTTAAGTACGACTTTAAATTGTAAAACTAAATAACCTATTCACCCTTTTCCAATAAATTGAAATAGCCCTTCATTCCGTAAATCATTTTCAGAATCAAAAGCCAATTGAGACTTCTTTTCAAAACTCAACCCTATATCCATTCCCAATCGTCCAGCCAAATTACTCCCAAAAATCCACCATCATCCATCGAGCCACCCTAATTCCCCATAGCCCCGCTCTCAAAATACACTCTTCAATTTCGCTCCTCGCACCTCGCCGACGTGCGAATTTGCGAAAAAAAAAAAGCCGCGCGCGGTAGTAAATAACGGGTTGCGCGCGGCTCGGCCAGAATTGACCGGCCGCCGACGCCGCCGGAGCGCGCGGATCGTTCCGCATTACTGGATTTTTCCCCGAGCCTCGCGAGCGGAGCGCGAACAATGGCGCCCCGAGCTTTAGAGAAAATTAATTGGCGCTGATCGGCCGAACGATGCGATTCCATCACCGCGCTGCTCTCTCTCTCTCTCTCCGCTCGCGCAGAGCTGTTTACAAGCGAACCGAGTCGCTTTTTGCGGCCGCGAGTTTGCGGCGGCGCGCACACCGGCGCTCGCGATGCGTGGGATTTAACGATGTGGATTTGCCGAAATTGAAATGCAAGCGCGAGCTAGAGATTTGCGAGCGAACGGAATCTGTGGGCATGGAAATGCGTCCAAGTTTTTAAAGGATTTTGCGAATATATATCGGTGGAGAATGTGTAATTAAATTTGAAAAACGTTTTGAGAATATTAGCGTGTATCTTTCGAGTTTCTGAATTGCTTAATTTTCTTGCTCGTCGCAATTATCCGCGGATTTTTTTTATCGCTGAAACATGAACCCATAATTAAATTTTTTACTAGGATCTGTGGCACTTGATGTAAAGGATCTCCGTGTGTGTTCGCGAAATGTATTTATACACATCTTTCATGTCGCTAATTACACTTCTGCGAAATGATTACTCGGCTGTCTCCGTGCCTTTTTTGTATACATTTGCAGTTATTACTGTTGCCTACTCGTCTTATTTATAATTCTTTTTAACCGAGTACTAAGTTTTAGTATACGTTATTACGAGTTTTATTGTAGTAATTTGTTTCACGTAAATTAATTTATCTAATTATTTATTTGTTTCTTCATAAATGTTCCTAGTAAAATAAACATGCTTTCAAAGTGGCATAATTAAACAATAATTATTTAAAAAACTACATTAATGTAAAAATAACTACATTAATGTAAAATAAACCCTTAGATAAAAAAACTAAACGACCGTCTAAATTCCTGAAAAGCTTTTAAACGAGACAAGATTTTTATTTTCAAACTCAGACTCCTCCGCATTTGCATTCCGATATACCGAAAATACAACAATAAAACCCCAGCTAATAAAATACACTCAACCTGGAAAAGTTGCCGTAAAATAATCAACTTTTCAATGCGAACCTCCCGAACGAAATGCGCTCGCGGCCGATACATAATATCGTCCGGCGCGCAGGTCGAGCATGTCGCTCTATAAAGCCTCCTAGTCCACACCTTCGCGAAGCATTCACCGAAACTTCTCTCTTTGCCTCTCCCGCTGACTGGCGTCCCACGCGGCGGCTGCGCGGCCGATTCCTGTTTTCGCTCTTTACATGCGCGCGTATCGCTCTCGGTGCTCTCTGCACGCGGCGGTGCGGCGAAATGTGTACATGTACGCTTTTAAACGTCCAATTTTCGCGCAGCGCGCTTTTCGAATATCAATCACTGCCGAGCGCGCGCCCGGGAGTATCCTGGATAGGGACCGCGATAATATTCGCGCCCGGCACTGAATGAAAACTCATCGATCGCGAACACGCACATCGACGCTTTTTGCCCGGAACGACCGATCGCTGCGTGTGCTGATTTATAGTTGCGCGGCCGCGATGAGAATTCGAGCTTTTTGGCTGCGGTTGCTGCGCTGTTTTTTTTTTTTTTTTTTTTTGTCGGGGGGCCAATGGGTTGGGGTGAAATTGAGGAGATGCGAAAAGTCATTTTGAGTTATTGAAGCGAATGTTTAGAGCTCGATGTTTTCACGGGTGAAAAAACAAAGTCGCTCTTGTTGAATGTTTTTGTGCGAGTTTTAGAAGCTTTCAAACAATTGACACTTCCATGTATGTAGGTCAGAATGCTACTTTTTTAATGAAAATGAATTTTAGATTGAAAAAGCTCGAATTTATATAAAATAATTTCTTGCACTTTAGTTTATATAAACTAATTAATAATAGCCCATTTAAATTATTCGACTCAAATAAAAAATTTTTTAAATGAAAACAGTTACTTGAATATCACTGTGAAATGTATGTCCTTAGTAGTTTTGTAAGAGAATAAAAAATTGTTTCCACTTCGAGTGCTTTTCTATTAAAAAAAAAAAAAAAAAATGTTACCCAGGCCAAAATAACAAACAAACAATCGAAAACCGGCGACCTTAATTAAAACCCCCCGCCGGCATGCAAATCAGTGCAGTTTTAATCCGGCGGGAAGATTCAAAACTCGCCAACTTGGCTGACACTTTCTCGCGCAACGGTATAACGGCAATTACCATAGTAATGAAACTCGGCGAAACTTCGGCGCTCTCCGCGTCAACAAGCTGCGGGCGCCAAAAACTTGCGACTTGCGCACACCACTTATATATATATATAATACGGCGGATGACAAAGGGCTGCTTCGGCCTCGTTCCCCCCCGATTACCTTCGGCTCCGCTCAATTAGCCTACCGCCACCGCCGTCATTTTTCCTCGTTACAACGAAGCGAACTTTTTCGTCGGATGATCCTCTTGGACCGCGTGTACACGCGCTCGGGTACGAGTCGGCTCGGATTCTTATCGCGACGACGCCGCGTCTGCAGTTTTGCTGCGGGGAGCCGGACGTCCATGTGGGATTTACGAGCGCTTTTCCTTTTTATTAAGAGGCGGGAATTATTTTTCGACCCCGCTGGTTTTCCGGCGTAAAAAACTTTTGGAAGAGCTTTGCGGAATTGCGGGGATGTTTCGTTATTCGAGGGAGAAGTTATACATGAGTTCGTGATGAGAATAGTCCGCAATTTCTTCTCATTCGTTCGTGTCGAAGTTCTGTTTGAGAATCCGCGGGAAGTTTATGCACTTTTTAAATTCCCGATCGGCTCGAAATAGGACGTAGAATCCAAAGCCCAACAGCTTACGGAGCCCGAGAAAAAAAAAAAAAAAATCGTCCGATCAAGAATTCAAGAAAAGTGTCGATCTAGTTATCGAGCGGCCGTAAAACAGCGCATTAACAGTTAATGCAATTTCGTGTAATTGCAGTTCAATTTAGCGGAAAGATTAAGATAGCAAAACCGGCGTAATGAGATCTTTAAAAGGAATGCGGCGCGCGTATACGTAGAGGAGCGAGCGGCGCGCGCTGAAATAACCCGTTAAAATTGAAGAAGGTTAGCGCCAATGAATCGGCGGCGGTTTTTCTTTTCACGAGAAATCCAGCGAGAGATGTGTTTTTTCTGCCGCCGCCGCCGAGCGGAGGTATATAGGAGGAAGGAAGAGGAGAGAGAGAAAAGGGAAAAACATTTCCTCTCCTCGTAAAACAATCAGGCAAAGGCCCTAAGCAAACGCGCGCGGGTCTTATCTCTCGGGCTACGTGGAAGCCGCGACGTGAACTCTTTCGCCTTTGCTTTTTTTTTTTTTTTTTTTCGGCGAGATACTGCACCCGGGGCTGCGAGAGATCTTGATTGAAAGCTGGGGGCCTGAAAGGAAGGGGAGGGGAATGTTTTTCGTGCCGTTTCTTAATTTTTCATGCCGATAAGGAGCGCGAAAGTTTAATAATTAAAGGCACCGTCGCGCTTTGGGGACCGAAGTGAATGCGTTGCATTTGCAGGTAGAACGAGTGCACTTTTCGTGGACTCGACGTTTAAAGAGCTTCGGATGAATTGAAGCTTCGAATAATTCCCGCATGACGTCGGCTTTTATAAATTCTATTAAATTTCGTATTAATTAAATCGTATTACTTGACATTGGGCAAGATTGCCTTTCGAATAAATCGTTCGAAAGGCTATTACGAAGGTATTAAACATTAAGTAATTCTTGGAAGGACTTTAAAATTTTTCTTCGAAATTGTTTCTCGGAAATAAAGTTCAACTCGGTGCTATTTAATAAAGTCTGAGTGCAACCGCTTTCCGAGTAATGAACCGCGGTTCTTATTGCTTGTAAATAGAAATGCGAAAATCTCATTTTTCTAAATACGAAATTTTTTAGTGACATATATATATATATATATCCTTTCGTAATAAATCATGCATTACATATTGAAAATACAGAAATTTAAAAACAAGCGTCATTCAGGCGCGCTCCGCGCGCTCTAATTTTATTACAAATATTAGAATTTTATTCCTTATGCGAAATTCAAACATAGTTTTTGAGGTTACGAATTCAAAATTTATTCGAATATTTTTCATCATGCAATTGTAAAAACTATTAAGATTTAGTTATATATTTTTCCCAACTCGGGTATGAAATGGCTCTCGTTTCACGCTAGAAAGT
>UCOL01003267.1:0-19980 GCA_900474335.1 Ormyrus nitidulus | reverse complement strand
GGGGGGGGGGGGGAGGGAGAAAAATCGCTGCCGCTCGTCGTCGAGCAGAGCGGCGCTTCGAGAAAAAAAGAAAACTTTTGGTACATCCATGAATGGCGCTCGGCTGCATGTAAGTTTGAATTAGTGGCCGATGACAAACTCCTTTCAGCCATTTTAATTAAACGGCCAGACGGCGGAGGAGAGAAAGGGAAGCGCACGAAATAGACCTCAGATTTATGGCGTTTTTATAGCGCTGACTAGTCGGGAGAGCTTTTTCTTACTGCAACTTTTCCGCAACGATGATTAAACGAACATACTTAGCGGAAGGGGGGAAATTTTATTGTAATCCATTCTCCCGTTCCGTTTTACGGTGCTGTTTTTTAAGCTCTCAGGCGACCTTTATCGGAGTTTAAAACAGTTGAAGAGAAAGAAAGGATTATCGAGCATTTCAATCATTCGACACAACGTTGCAAGAGCAATTGATCGAGCAATCGCGCCGTAAAGCGCTGCTTGCCTCGACAGTGCCAGTTTCATGTTCAAATTTTCATTATCAATAATCCACGATTTACGAGCCGATGTATCCCCACCTAAAGCACACCCTTACCTTGTGATCTCCTCCGACAGATTAAACGCATATCCCCCTCCACGAAGGCTAATTCACTCGCAGCCATCCGCCAGGAATTACGGCCTGTAAGTAGTTTAGTCCCGCCTCGGTCAGCCTTTGACGCTCGTAAGGCAAAAAAAAAAAAAAGAAAAAATCTTAATTAGATCCTACGGAGGACGACGCCTTTAACTCGGTTAATTTCGGGCCCATTCGCGTGGGTAACCTCGCGTTACGGCTTTACAGCCGTTGTGGGCGAGTAAACGCTTTGCCCGAAAGCGTCGTAACGAGATTGATTCGGCAGAGGCAGATGAAAATTGGTAAAGCGCTTAGGTGCGTTAATTGCTTTAAATATTTGCTATAGGACGAGTAACGTTCTGCGTATTTGCCGGATGTATTGTGAGGAAGGCTGACGGCAACGGACAGCGAATCGCTGCATTATGCATCGACGGCGCTGTTGCATCGTAAGCGCTGAAATAACTTGCGGAATATATTCTAATCGGAATGGTGCTTTGGTCGGTGTGGTCTTGGCACACAATTACGGCATTCATCGCGGTTGCGCGTATTGGTAAAGTCAATATTGGGCTAATCCCCAGTTTTAAGTTCATAACTGCCCCGACAATTTAGTTTGGTGTATTTTACCGCTTACTTGGCGAATTCTGTGTTGCTTGACCGGACTTAAGCGAAGCGTACACAACGTAAAGTTAGGTAATAAACTTGAGTGCTAAAGGAAATGAAAACAGGTTTCGCAGCTCCTTTTGCTTTGATAATAAATCAAAGAGGATTTTTAAGCTTCGAGACTTTCGTAACGTTCTGTGGATGTCATCGTCCACTTTAAGCTTTTAGGAAAATATAATTTTCAAGTAAAAATTGTTCAACTCTTGTTTTTGAAATTTAAAAAACCCTTCGAAATCGAAGAATTTGCTTCTTGCATTTTGATTTCCACGTAAATGACAGCGTTATTGTTATAGTAGGTAGTGGAATTCAGTTATCTTGGCTATCTCTTCCTATTATAAACGATGATGCTTGCTGATTGGTATGCAGCATTAATGCATGCAAATGAAGTGAATTTAGGTCAGCGAATAATACCGTGAGCCCTTAATGAAGAAGATGACGACGTTCTGCGTTCATGAATGACGATGAGATTAAAGAATCTCTAAGCATCCTGCTGTAAAAATATACCAGTGATTTGTCAATTTGGAATAAACAGAACGGTCGCCCAAAAACATTAATTATTAAAATTTTGAAAAAGACGTTGCCCGCGACTGACTGTGTAAAAATTAATCTAACGAATCGCTACAAGATCTTTATCAAAATCAGCGTTAAAGTGGTATACATCGAAATATATATAACATTACGCAGTAATCGATTCAATAGAGGAATAACGAAATTGCCATTATACCGGTATTGAATGCAATTTAACACGGCATTCGCGGAACTCGAGTAACGCAAACGAACAAACAAATTCCGTCGAATAAACAGCCACATGAGTAATCCGGCTAAACACACGCTCGTGCGCCCAACGAACAAAGTAACTCCCGGGGATTAATACACTGTTTAATCTTGGAAGTTAATTTCCTTAAATCCGCGAACGCGCGCATTGTTCGCCGCTCGTGCGTAAATCCTAGCAGCCGTAGTGCAATAATCGTACAACGCGAGTCCTCCCTGTTTGATTTTCAATCGGAAAGGCGGCCCCCGCAAAAAGAAGGCGGCGAGTGAAAAAAAAAGAACTGGCTAGTTTTTCAGTGTCAATATACAGCGGGGGCCCTCGGCGAGTCGGACAAACATTTTACGACCGGCCATCGATCATCGGGCTTTTCTTCGCGGCGCCGCCGCCGCCGCGCGCGCATTAATCCTTGTTTGTCTTCGCCTAGCTTCGTCGCGAAAAAGCTCCGGCCGTCCGGCGCGCGTACTTTTCTCCACCTGGGCGGCGCGTATATTATATCGCCGCGGCGCGGCGCAAATTGAAACTCACGCGCTTGCGGAGGAGAGAGAGAGAGTCGACCTGGATTCCGGGCCGCGCGCAAAACTCGGCCAATCAAGTCGATATAGAAGAGGAATCAAGAGAGCAATCGCCTTTGAAGAGGCATCCCTCGCTGGAGCGACTACCTCTTGAAATTAATGATTGCGGTGCGCGCGAGGCAGCGATTCAGCCTGCTGGGTTTCAACCTCTCTCTGTGTATATTCAGCCGAGCGCGAGAGGAGCCGCGACGCGCGGATTTAAAAATAATGCCGCCGGCAGGATTGAAATTATCTTGATTCGCCCGACGGCTCGTGGTCGATTAGATATCGGGGCCGCTTTTTAGCCGTTTTCGTATGCGACTTGCTTAAATTGGCAATAAACACTGAAGTTGGAGTTCGTTAGTTTTTATTCTCAGTGGAGAAATAGGGAGGACTGATTTTCGAATATAGTTTTAAAATAGTATAAATTACTGCGTATCTCTGTAGGCGATCAAGTATGGAAAACGCGAAAATAACGATTTTTGATTTACTTTAGCGATATGTTTCCAATTCAATTGAAAAATAATAAAAGTCAATGTACCGTTAAGAATGAAACTCCAAGCCTCGGAGATTTTTACTTGAAGAGGAGCGTAAAAAAAGTACGCGTATAAAGTAAAAATCTATTTTCCTCCACTTTACAGCTATTTTGTTTAAAATCGTAAAAATAAACAAGATTCTTAGACGCCGCATTTCTCAGGAAATGACTCGTATTTCCTACGAGGATCCGATGGTAGATCAATAAAGCAAAGTCGGTCTATAAAACGAGTTCAATGATGTCATTTATGGACGTAGGTGCAGTACCAAAGTCTTTCGCGCTTGTTAATTTTCTGAATTACGCTTCGCAACGAACGACGTTGTTTACGTTCGATCGATTTTCACGTTTACTTGAAAAAGTGACGAAAGCGCTGGCCGCGCTTTGAAAATCATTGAAACTTCGTCGCTTTCGCGTCGTTCCTCTCAATGACGAAATATTGAAAAATTCGGCGCAATATTTACAGTCGATTTTTTCTGGTCACGAGCACATCCGCCACGGCCGAGGATCTATAAATAAAAGGCGAATAAGCTTTTTAATCAACGAGTTCGATTTGAATGCGCGCGTGACAAGATTATAACGGTCGCACAAGTTTATTTTGAATGTTTTTTTGTTTTTTTTCGAGGAAACAGAGCTGCTGCCTTCCTTTGCATGAATGGCGCAGGTTTAATGGATTTGTTTTTTAACTTTTGCGGCGTGATTCCACATCGATTTTTACGTTTCAGCGAGAAACTTGACGCAGAAAAAGAACTGCGAGGAAGAAAAGCAGAAAATGGATTGTCGTTAGTTCTCGATTAGCTTTTATTACGATACTATTAGTACCTTTATGCGCGATATAAAAACTTGAAATACCGTAAATTATATTTATTGTGAGGAAAGGTACTTAATTACGTCAACCCTTGCTGCATCTCACAAAATTTCTTCAACTCAAGTCCCTCAAAATCAATATCACGCTTATCAGATAGAAAAAAAAAACCGGAAGCCAGCCAGCAGAGTCGAAGCTCGAAAGCATCGGACCAAAATCAGCGGCAAAGCACAAAGCTCCGGAAAAACGTGCCTCTCCCGCCCAAGACAAACAAATAAACATCAGCCGCCGGCAGTCGTCCGATCGTTCGCCGGGAAAAACTCTCCCCGGGCGGGAAATAAAGCGAGATAAACAGGCGCGTAGATTAGAACGAAATTTAATTAGATCTGGCCGACCGCCGCGGGAGATCGAAGACGCGTCTTCGGGCGTGGCCGGAAGATTATCTCTCTCTCTCTCTCTCTCTCTCTCTCTCTCTCTCGCTGTCCCGACGCATTGGATTCGTCCCAATTGGCAGGCAACTGTGTCAAGGCGGCCTTTTTCGCCGTTCAAAGTCAGACCCGAGCGAATTTCGGTTAAATGACCTGACGAGCCCACCGCTTTCAAGCGCGAGTCTTTCCTTTTAATTGGATTTTGAAGTTCGACCGGGGAGCTTTTTACCGCCGGGTAAATGTAGCATTGAAAACGCGGTTTATGGGGATGGGATTAGTTGCTTGGGTGATGCGAGTTGAAAGGGCCTCGCGTTTAAGCGATTTGTTTTTTGATTTTTTTTTACGGTTCGAATGCGCGCGGAAGACACGTTGCTTTGAATTTCTGTTTGTAGATTGTGTTTAAGAGCATTATTAGCATACTGCTATTCGTAAAGCAGCTTCGTTACTTATACGGAGTGTATATTGTGTTCTATTTGTGTTTTAGTTTACCAGAATCTGCTATTATAAAAATATTCAAAGCGAGGTTGTGAATAGATCTGGATTTGTGGATTTAAAGCTGTGACTTATATGCTGGGAGCAAGTCATAAAGTATTCTTAATTAGCATTTTCAGCTTTAAGAATTCATAAATGTAAGGCAGAAGGAGAGCTAAATTTATTAACAATTTTAAGTAAATATCGATTTACTCGTCTGTGTTTACACGCACTTGCAGGTTTAAGTGGAAACGTCCGAATGCTGTAAGACATAGAACCAAATAAAATATTTTACGCTTTCAACATTTTTTAATTAAACTATATCTTTACAATAAATTGGATTTCTTTCGTAAAATTAAGAAAAAGAAATCTAAAACAACTGCTCCCACATTGTGAAATATGTCTGGAAAAATTGCTTATCGAGTTATAAATCACGAAAATTCACAGCCGTCGTAAAGGAAAATATAATAAAAATACAGTAGCTTGTTCATTTAACATTTTCTCTTTCTATAAATTTTTACAGCTTACATTTTCAGATATGAATTTTCTACTAAATTTCCAGGGAACGACATTGAATTTTGTTACTCCAGTTATTCCCCCGGGAAAAAGGAAATTACTTCATTAAGTTCTGTTGCCGATGTAAAACAGAGCTTTTCCACGGTAAATCATTTCGGATAGCTGTTCAAACCTTACATTTAAACAAATTAATTCTATTGAGACGTCAAATATAAAAATCTGAATCATTTGCATCACTTATAACACTGGTCATTTCCTTATGTTAACTCTACAGTAAGCAACAATGACGAATCTTATCCCACCCATCGATTACATAAATAACCGAAACCATTGATCTCTCAAAAAACTAGCCACTCATCTCCAAAGCCCCCTTTATCCCCAAAAACTCCCCAAGAACCACTCACAATACGACCATCAAAACAATAACTCCGGCACAATCGCAATCACAACCGCTTACGCAACCTCCTCTTTCTTCGCGTCTTCCCCGCCTCGTATTGCGTTAATCTCGGTCCCTTTGTTAATCGCTAATTGCTCGCGAATATGCGGCGGATCCCCCCGGCGGAAGCTCGCGTTACTCTCGCCTTTGGCGCGTGATTGGCGTTGCACGAGCACATCCGGAAGAAGGGAGAGAGAGAGAGAGAGAGAGAGACGGACGCGTTTCGATTACGCGGCGAGGAACGACGCAGGTTCGTTACGAGCGTTTGTGCTACTCGGCGAGGAGAGCAACTGCCGCGCTATGCTCGAGGTGATATTTCGAGGTGTGTGGGGATATCTGCGATAAGAGGGACGTGGACAGGTTGTTTGTTTCGTGATTCTTTATTTCGGCGGTTTAGAGGAGGATAATTGAAATCTTTTAATTTAATAGAATTTATAGGAGTGGATGAGTTTACGGACAGGAGTTGTTAGTTTGGGAAAGTACGTACTGAATTAAACAATTTTGTATACGCTCTTTCCTTGTCGATAAGTGAACGCATTCATTCGAATATTCTATTAGATCGACTTTCGACATGTTTGATCGTAGCAGATTTCGTAGCAGGTTTTTCCCGGCAGGAAGACAATTTATCTTCGATTTTAATTTAACGTATCCAATTGTATACCCTTCAAAATTTATGGAACTAAAACCGTTTCAACTAAATTTTGAAATAAATTTAAATACAAAAAAAACATTTATTTGACTGAAATTCATACATATTTTATCACCTTCCATTACCAATGAATTATTCGGCCCATCACTGCATTTCAATCAAAGATTTATTGTTTGAATTAAGTACCGCGCTGAATGCGTATTGCATTAAAGATTAAATCAATACAAATCAAATTCGCATCGAACGTAATATATACCACTGATTATTTTCAGTTTTCCTGCATTCAAATCAAACAAGAAGCCTTAACGATTTTTTAAGCTTTTAAATTTTACAACTCAACTAACTCAAACAGTAATCACAGCTCTCGAGGACTGAAAACGCGCTGATCGTCGAGCTCTGTACTTGACTTCTATATTTACTCATCCCTAAGGTGAGTAAACAATCAAAGGCCCCCCGAAAACTCATCCGAGTAATACTCCAGTTATCAGTTTTCATCCTCGATCCATCAAAACAAAGCGCGCCGAGCGTCGAAGCTCGCGGCTCGCCTTTTTACGAGGCATTAAAAAGCCGTGCATTACACAGCTCCGCGCTCGTAAAAGCTCGGGCGCATGTTTTCGCCTATAAAGCTCAGAGTCAATAGCCAGTTTTTCTTGGCGCCGAAATTCCTACGGACGGCCGCTGCCAACTGGGTCAGGGTGGAGAGACGCGAGAGAAAATCGCCTTGCGAAATACAATCATTTCTTCTCTCTCTTTCTCTCTTCCTCGAGAGCTTTCGGCAACGCCGATCTCGCGAGGCTTCGATGGATTTTATTAACAGGCAGACGCGACAGCCTTGGAGATTTCGCCAGGCTGAGCTGCACACACTTTGTTTATCGGAGGTGGCGAGAGTAAGTCAAGACCGACTGCGAGAGGAACGGCGCGCCGAGACGAGGCGGAGGAATTCGGAATATGCTGGTCGTCTTTCGTGCGAGAGCGACGACGTGTGCAATATTAAATTGTTTTATTGCACTCTTCGAAACGAGGAAGCAAATGGGTGAACGGATTTTTTGCGGAATCGAGGCGAGAAATCTTATTTTTACAAACGGGTTATTGCGCAAAGGGAGAAAATTTTTTTTTTTTTTGAAAAGCGGTAAAATTTACGACGGTCTGAATTCTGGACGAGTATAATTGTGTTCCATCCTTTGCGCGGCGCGGCATAATTAATTTAATGAATTCCGTAAAACTTTCTTAATCCAACTGTTTTCCTTACACGTGAGCACATAATGCAGCGGGCTTGAGAAAATTCTTCATATTTCCGCCTCGTAATAAATTGCAATTCCGAGGGTTTAATTAAAATTCACGGCTCGCGGACTACCAATGAATCCTAAGCCATTTTTCTCGCGCTTCATTTATTAAGACAAGAAATTACAGCTGTTCGGGCATCTTACCTCTCCGTGCAACTAATTAAAAAACAATTGAGTCTGCTCCCTACGGTACAGTGTATTTTGCGGATGCGTTTATACAATGAAAGTATTACGCACGTTTTAAATGAAACTTCAGTCTTGTTACGTGTAATTATACTAGTTACCGCAATTGCACTCTGGGGATGCCGCTTTTTGAACTGTTATTTATTTTAAAATATGAAATAATCTTTTCTATAAAAAAAAATTAAAAAATTAAAAAATTTACCTCAAAACAAACTATTTGTATCTTTTGTGCAACACTCAAATAATAGTTCTCAATCAATCTACACCATCAGTTAGTAAATAAGCAATTCATTCCGAATAAGCTAGAAACTAATTCCTCTCCACCCTCCGCATGAAAAAGCACTCAAATATTCAACGTCCCCGTCAAGGAATAAAGCTCCGTCGTTCCTTAGCAAATAGACATCCACCCTTTGTTCAGCAGCCTTGACCGCGCGGCATTAGCTTGCCTCGAAAGCAGCGCAATGCATTGGTAATATCGGCACTAATAAGCTTTTCCATACACGGGAGGTAAGCTGCCTCCTTATAATGTACAGGTCGGTGCGCGCTCTGCATTTCAGCGCGTCTCCTTCGACGCGAAGGAGACGCGCCTTGGAAAACTCGAGGCTGAAGAGTTCTTTATTTGAAGTTGGAATGTAGAACTTTGGGTTATTGATTTTTGTTTAAAAATTGTGCATAATAACGTTTGATTTGCGTGTTATTAAAAAGACCTTTTATTGGATTGTATTTGTTCGAAAAATTGAAAAAATTTAATGAGGCATTTGATTACGCGAAACGTCGAAAGCCTCGCAATAACGAACACATTGTTCCGCGAGGAATTTTATCCGAACGAATGTTTTGCGCAGTTTCGTAGCATCACGTGCAAAGTAATGAAAAACAAGGTGTGCTGCTAACGCCTTTATTGGTATTTGAAAAGTTCGCGGAGAATGCAGCAGGTATTACACTGCAAAGGATACAAAGTAATGCTGCGCCTCGACTAAACTGCTAATTAAGCACCACTTGTTAATATTCGCAGTGAATAGCTAGAAAGAAATTGAGACTTTGCGTTTGCGTGCAATTTTTAGTTTAATTAAAACGGAACTAATCAGATTCGTAAAAACGTCCGGTTGAAACAGTTTTTTGAAGTAAAAAGAGAAAGATTGATAAAGGTACGATCAAGATTTCAATAAACAAAAATACTCAAAGATTGCTACGTGAGCATGTTACGTAAGCACCGTTTATCGGCATTTCCTACCGTTAAACGGACTTACGTAATCAGCGAACCGGAGATTGAATGTTTCGTGCATAATTGTTAGATTTTCAAAAAGGGTTTGAAATTTCGCGAAGCCTTAAATGCTTTACGTAATTACGGAATTCAATTAATTATGCTCATGCGCGGGGCGAAAGGTTTCATTTGACATAATAATGCAATTATTATTATACAAAACGTAAATTTCGAAAAGTACGCAATAAGCTGATTTTATTTCTGTTTGCGACATTATCAAAAGTTTTAACAAACTTCCAATTCAGTCTTTAAAAACTAAATTTTCTTCCAACGCTCGATCAAATATTCATAACAATCAACTAAACATTGCTTGCATCTATCCATCCGTCTATCCAACTTAATTTTTTTGCATCTCTGCCCCATCCTCTATTACGTTCTCCGCAATAATTTCGTAATAATTTCTATACACCGTCGTCTCACTACCACCCCGGCGTCCTCGCGAAATCCAATGACCAAACGCAGCGCAGCGCAGCCGGAGACAAAGAAAGAGACGGCGGGCGAATCCCATCGCGAGATGGAAGCTCTCTCGCTGCGCGTAATAAGCCATCTGTATACCGCCTCGTGCGCTGCATCCGACTGCGAGGCGGCGGCGCACGGCCCGTCCGTCGCGCAATGCTCTCGCTCGTCTTGGCATTATGTTGCGAGAGCTGCATGCACAAGCCGAGTTCCCCTGTACATCGGGGCGGGCGACAATTTCCGGAAGTAACCCCCCCGACGCCGGGAGGGTTTATAACCTTGTTAAAGGGGGAAACCAGCCGAACTATGCCGGGAGGGAGAGAGGAGCGATTGATTTAATCGAGCGTCTTGCAGTTTTTGAACTTCCCGACGAACTGGGGGGAGTTTTGCTGCCTGAGTTGAGCGCGAGTTTGCCCGCCGAGTTGGCTTTGAACGAACCCTGGAGTGGAGGAGCTGTTGTCGATGCACTTTGCCGATTAATGGGTGTACCGAGCCGCTGAATTATCTAGTATTTCATAAATGGAGTGTCTGCGAAAATGAAGCGTATATACTTATTCATTATTTAAAGAAATGTAGACTTGAATTTTTTTCGGTACAATTTTAAGTAATTGATATTATTGCTTGAATAACGTTCGCTTTATGCATATAAGATTCTGGGCATCGACTGGAGCAACGAAATAAAAACCAATCAGCTTTTTCAGCAACAAATTAGCAACAAAATATGCCGCCAGTCTCGTATTAATATCTTTATAAAGTCAGGAGATGCAGAGAATGGCTACGCCAGCTTAATTATTAGATTGACTTATCTATTGTTTCTCGGAAACGGCTGGAGCAACAAAATCCGGTACGATGTAACAAATTAAAAAAAAAAAAACATGGGTTCATGAAGTCGCTACGCTAGCATAATATACGCGAATACTGAAATCCGACCGCAGAAATCTCGCATCAATACCTAAAAATTCCACGCCAACAACCAGCAGCCGCGCAAGCTTGAAAAATCGAAGAAAATCCTCGCGCCTCTCCCCCTGTAAACATCGAGCGCGATCGATATACGATTCCCTCCCACTCGCGAATAACTCACGGGGCGCCGCGCGTCGAGTCTCGCGTTGAACGGCACGCGAGCGA
Source organism: Ormyrus nitidulus (assembly GCA_900474335.1). Classification (NCBI taxonomy): domain Eukaryota; kingdom Metazoa; phylum Arthropoda; class Insecta; order Hymenoptera; family Ormyridae; genus Ormyrus; species Ormyrus nitidulus. Next base: position 9,254 of record UCOL01003267.1, on the reverse strand, counting down.
GAGATGCGCACACACACACACCCACGCCGACGCGGCGGTCCGGGCACTTCTCGAAATTGCAAAATGCCCGCACGGAGCGTCCGAATTTTTTTCGCGCCGCGCGCGAAACGCCGGCGGGGCTTTTATATATTTAGCGCACGATCGCGCAAAACTACCCCCGGCCGGCCCTCGGATAATTCATCCGAGCGGCGTGTATCTGGGCCACGAACGGCTGCTGTGCGTCCCTCGTTTCTCACGGCTGCTGCTGCTGCTGCTGCCCTGAGAAGCTCTCCAAGAGCGAAGGGAGGGAGAGAGAGAGAGAAAAGAGCTGCTCGACCGGAAATCGCAGTGTGGGAGGTCGGTGCTAACGGATTGCTGGAGCGGGCTTTTGTTTTGCGTTGAGGGTCGATTGGCGAAGAAAACGTCGACGCTTTGGATGAGTTGCTGGAGTCTGTTGAGCTGAATGGCAGTTTTTGCGAGAGGTATTTGAGTGGAGCTCCTTTTTCAATCGGGTATTTTCTATTGGGAGCTGGCATTTTTTGAAAAATAATTTGCTGCGGACGTTGGGAGATTTCGAGCACCCGCGTTGATCCAGGTGAAATATTGTGGAAACAGCGTACGAAAACACAGTGTTCCTTCAATTCTGCAACGATCCAAAATATAAATCTTCACAATTACGATGACAAATGGTAAATTCTATGGCGGCACAATAGTTACTTGCTATGAGAAATAGAATAAAAACGTTTGAGAAGCTGCTGTATTTGAAGAATTAATATCCCGAAAGAAATACCATAAAATTATATTATCGAATAGTGTCAAAGAATCATGATGCATAAAGGTTCGATTGCAGGTCGCGCCAAAATACATTGGCGTTCCGGTGGCTTAAAAATTAATCCAGAAAATGTTATTGACAATAAATTTACGCATCAATTTTCTTGTAATAAATAATAACTGTAATATCTGTAATCAATAATAAATCCTGCATTTATATTTTAACTGTTGCCGCTTCATCGCGAAAAGGGTTTTATTTATTGTATGAGTTCACTTGAAGCATGGAATGCTATTATTATATTTTAATTTACAAATTCTATGAAAAGAATTTTAAAAGTTTATAAAAACTGCACAGTTGATCATAACAATTAAACAATTGATTGCATTCATTTATAAATATATAAGCTTCATTAATCAGCTATTGTATTAATCCACGTTCGATTTAAATTTTTTATCTAAGTATTTAATTACCCAAAAATAAAAAAATAATCAAATTTTTTTTCTAAACGAAATTTAAAAAAGAAAGTCCAACCATTATTCGTTTAATAGTCCATTGACCCAGAAAAAAATTCAACGCTTCAATTTATTAAATTAGCAATTCCCGTAGCAGCGACAAAACCCCTCCCGCTTTAATAGCCGCGAAAGAATGGCAGCATCCGAGCGCGCGAATCGAGCGGTTTTTCGCGGCCCCGCGGCAATTAACCAGTGCCGGCCCCTCGTAAAAACAGGGAAAAATCCGCAAGCGCCCAACGCATCGGTAAACAGGTGTGCCGCGGCGACCGAATAATAATCGCACGCACAACAGCGTCCGCGATCGTGCAAACACAATCGTAATCACGCGTCCGATTCTCCCGGCACACCGGTGGTATATTGCACGCGCACGTATACACGCACGGCGCATTCCGCGCTCGAATTTTCCGACGGACGGCGTTGAAATTGCTCTCGCGGCTGTTGTTTTTTTTTGTCGGAGGGTCCTTCTCTCGGCCGAGGCGTTGAAAGGGGCGAATTATTTTGCGGGGAGTGGCGAGGGTGCAATTTGGAAGTCAGGAGCTGCATGCAAATTAATAAAGATTGAATTGCAATGCAAAGTCGCGGCCGCTGGTTTGGTATTAAACGCGGAATTTATTCGGGATTTAAAATTGTGGCAGAAATTTTTGACGGGGAGTCGGGAAAAAAATGTTTTTGAATAATTCCCCGAAAAATTGGATCGACAGCTTCAATTTATATGCAAAAAGTATGTACTCGAAAGTCGCGTATATTGGCTTCATCGCGGCTGTAACGTAGATTTTGTAATAAAATTTCAGCATTCAATAATTTCGAGGGATTATGTACTAAATAGTTGAGCACCATCACGTTTAAATTTGATTTTGAATTTTCGTATTTAATCAGCGAATAAAGCTTCAAAATTAATATAAATTGAATCTACTGACACTTATTCAAAGCTCTTATTACAGTAGGACTTTGTAATCCCATTCTTATTTTTGTACTTTTTAAATATACCGATGTGTTATATTCTAACAAATAAATTGTACCCGAAACTTATCAACATTAAAACAGTGCCTTTAAAAAAAAACAAAAGAACGGATCATCACCAGTTGCCGCCTGCATTTCCAAGCCAATAATCGACATCAGCCGTCATTGAAAAATTCTAATCCTCGGAGAAGCGTTCGGAAGCCCCCGATTCGGAAAGCTCCATACGCCTGTAAACAAAGCTCGCGCGAATCCATAATTCGACGGCGGCGCTACCACCGACAGCGGCCGGGAGCGAGAGAGAGAGAGAGAGAGATCGACGGGAATAAATTTGGGTTAATCGAGGGGTAGGGAACCTCCATTAAAAGCTCGTTCGAAACGGCGCCCCCCGGCTCATAACGGGGAGGGAGACTCACATCTCCGAGGCTCCGAGGAATATCAAAACGCGAGCTGTACTTAATTGCGAGCCGTTATCGAGTCCCGGAATTGATACGGCTCCGGGCTCTGGGACTTACTCTTTTTCGAGCTAATTAAATTATACTGGCTTAAGGATTGCGTAGGTATTCATGAGGCCGAATTTGAATGCTGATGGTGTAGAGTCGAGTCTTCGGCTTTTATGAATTGGGGTGAATTGGAGGGGGAGTAGTTTCGTTCCTGGAAGACTTTCATTAAATGTTTTCTATACTTTACTGTGTCTCGTGTTTAGTTAAAAAGGATCCTGAAGCTTGATTTGAGTCCTAATTCGTTCTTTGTAATGAATATTTTTAAATCTTTTAACATCATGAATATTAGTTGCTATTGAAAGTTAATTTTTTTCAACCTACGGAGGTAAATTAATCTGACCATTAAGGTGAAAATATAAATATTTTACGAAAAAATGAGTACAATGTTGCACAAATAAACTTGTCATGTTGCAACATATAAATAACGATAAACATATTAATATGCTTTACTCATACAATTTAAATTGTCGAATGCTCTCGTCATTTCACCTTTTACGCATAATAATTATTTGTTCGTATTGCTTTCCATCGGACACTAATTCCCCCTCCAATCACATTAGATATATTTCACAATGATGCACGTATCAAATCCATCTTGACGCTATTGATTTCCAGTAATGAGTGGCGCACACGTTACGTAGCGCGTCACATCCACGCGTCACAAACATATTACTATACGCGATTGGATATGTTACATCAACGTCAGCCACTGACCCCCGCACCTTCGCGCCTTCAAATTTTCCCATTAAACGCTACGTGAAATAACGCTCGTCAAGATATCAAACGCGACGTAACGATAAAAAAGATCGTCGCGCTCGTCGTAAATCATTTGCCGCGGACTTTCGCGCGCTCGCGGTTAATAAATCACCGCGAGCGCACATCGAGAAACTCCTTCCCGCGACTATCTCCCCAGAAAAAAATTCCGAACACGAGCCGATGATCGCCCTCCATTTATTTCCCGGAGAGAAAACCGGCAACGATCGCGCGGGGGGCCGCGCTGCGAATGGTAATCCGCCGGCCGAAAGCTCGTCGTGCTCCTCGAAAATTATGAGCGCCGCTGACGACGACAAGCAGCTGTAAATTCGCTCGGGCGAGCGACGCCTCCGCATTGTGCGGCGGTTTCTCCTTCTCTCCCTTTCCCTTCGCACAATGCCCCTCGTACCGGCGCGTATAGTGGTCCGTATCGTCGGGCCGGTATAGCGGTGACTTTTTTTTATTTGGCCGGCGGATCGCCTCGTAAAAGCTCGGCGCACGAATACCGCCGTGAACGAAGGCGGAGGCGGACACGGATTAAAGTGGATGTCGGGGAGGACAAAAATTTCGCTGATGCCGCGTAATTAGAAGTCGCCGGGAGTTTTGTTATTCCGGTTATGGGAGTGGGACGAGATGGTGATGGAATTTTGGATAAGTTTTTTTCTCGGGGTTGATTAGATTGGGAGCTTATTAAGGAGAAAACTGGACTATAGGGATTCTGTGCGAAAAATAAAAACAATTATTGCACGGGTGCGACACTCCCGTTAAATTCTTTTTCAATGGTATTCTGACTCAATATGCCCGTCCATCGTGGATACTCGAAGTACGAGGTTTTTGATGATCTAAACTTTGGTTTATCTCTTTAATTTTCTGAAGTTGAGAGCTTTTGGTATGAAGAAAATAAAGTACGAACTTCTGTTCGAACAAATAATTACACCGGAATATTCGAAAGGACTTCGAAAAGTGTATGGCTGAAGAACTCTTTAAAAACTTTTTACAAACTTCTGAAATTTCTAAGTTCAGTAGATTTTCCGGCAAAAAAAGTGTGCTCAACTACTTCGTGTAACTGTGAATAAAAATGGTTAAATAATTTTTCAGCTTGCATACAAATTTCGAGTTATAACTTTAGTCTTTTAAATATTGACGTAAACAAGTAATTTATATTATAAATAATCCAAAATACGACTAAGATATTTCTTAATTTATATAATTAATTGAATATCTAAAAATAGTTTTGTTCTCATTAATCAATAAACAATACATTTTCTACCAGAACCTATAACTGTCTAATTTAAGCTCATCAACGACAACAACCCCAATTCACGCCCTGCACTCCCAAAAAGCTCCCCTCCCATCACCGAAACCCTTTCTAAAAGCGTCCCAAATACCCATCCCAATAAAATGTAAACTAGCCCGAGATAAAGCCAAGAGAGAGACTCACTCACCCCCGCAGAATCGAAAATGAACGCTGCTCGCTCCCGGGTCGAGCGATCATTTGTATCCCGGCGTGACGCCGAGCCGAGCGGGGAGAGAGAGACAATCAGCCGGGCGATTTATCAGGCCAGCCTTGTACTCAGCCCGAACCTCGTTTTGTTCCAGCAGCAGAGGAGCTGGGCCTGGGCACGACGCTGCCGACGGCGCCGACGGAGCTCAGCCAGTACCCCAAGCTCTGCGAGCTGCGCAGAAAGTTTCCGGTCCTGTACCGCGTGGAGTTTCAGGTGAGTGCTTCTGCTTCTGTCCTTTCGTCGTCTGAGTCGCGCGGCGGTGCACGCCCTTCTCTTGTCGCCGCCGCGGAGATGAGATATCGCGGGGAGCGAGATGGGGTACGGGTTTTAATGGGGGGGTGTACGTCGTGTTTTGCCCTTTGGTGAAGGGATCGTAATTTTATTATGATTTACGGGGCGTTCCAAAAATTCTGTTGAACTTGTGTGGCCTTGGTTTTATATTGAACTTTAATGTTATTTACCTCATGTAAAATGTAATTTTAAATTTTAATATCTCTTTGAAATTATAAAGAAGCATTGTTCGTTTACTCGATTTAATCGCAATTTATTTTTCAATTAAAAATGTTCGCAGCGATAATATTATTAATTTATTTAACATAAAAAACTATTACTCTTTTCACTTTTATGACTAAAATTTTTGAAAATCGAATTCACGTGCAAACCTATTAGCTATATATCTTACAATGCTTAATAATCCAATTATCTAGTTCCTATTCTTCACAAAGGTAGTACGCAGCCGTCCAATTACCGCGTTACCGGCAGCCATCAGCGGCCAATAATTGCATTCCCTATTTCCCCAGAAAAAACATGCTTCACCTCTATTTCAAATTTTGCCATAACGCGACCAGCTACTCGAGCAGGACGAGCGAGTTTGCAGTCCTGTCGGCCGTCGCCATTGACAGGCTTCGCCGAGAGCTTCAGCTATTAAACTTTGCCGCCTCGATGCCTCGGAGTGACAGTATCTTCCGAAGGTTTTTTTCTTTAACCTTTTTTCCCTGCCGACGCGCTTTGAGTCTCTTAGCGAATTTTTAAGCATCGGACAATAACGACGCCGCTTCGATTTTTGGCGAAAGTGGAGTTGATTTTGGAGGAAGCGCTGATTTAAGGGCCGTAATTTTGGACGGGATTTAATTTAAAAAGCTGAAGTAGTCGGATGGAAATGCGGTTTTAACGAGGGGTGTGAAATTTTGAGTAATTATTATATGTTTTTTTAGTAAACTTTAGTCTCCCGAAAAGAAATTTTCATTTAATAAGGAATTCTGCTTTATCGAGTCACAAGTTTTTCTGATATATAAACTTGCCGGTAGGTGATAAATAAAATTAACGAAGTTCACCCAATTTTTGCTACCGCCTTCATTCTTTCCTTCTGTCTGGGGAAATTTTCCTTTTAAAAGTATAAAGGGATCACGAATCCGAGGAGAGCAGAAGAAAAGGCGTAAGAAATCTTCGGCTGGTACTTAAATTAACTTTGCAAGTTTTTCCCGAGTGTAAAAGTATTGCGCAAAAAGGAGAATTCGCGATATACCTTTTTTCTTGCTCTTAAAACTCGTCTCGCGTCTAATAGATATTAACAAATAAAAAGTTTAAAGAGCAAAAAAATTCTTCTTAATTACGTTTGATAAGAAAGTTATTATATCTTTCTATCGTAACAGGTTCAATTATTTCTCTTGAAAATCCTTTCAATTAAAAAGTCAATTTCAGCGAAAAAGTCGAAAAATTAAATTGCAAAAAGGTGCAAAAGATGTGCGCAATAACGTGATAAAAGCTGCGGATGACATTTAAATTAATTTCCCACCGTCGCTATATAAAACATTGCACGATGCTGCTCTTCTCGTGAATAGTTATATCCAAATGAATAAAACATGAGTTTTTACTTGTCTCCCCGTTGACATAATAATTACTCATAAAGAATAATAAATCATTACCTTTTTAAGACGCTATTTTGGGGCGTATTATATACCTTTCTTTAGATTTTTGTAATTTTAAATCGTAATTAGCAGAGTGTCGTTTTTTCATTATTAAACTAATATATTTATGTAATTTATTAAAGAACTTCAGCTTCTTCATGGAGCTTAATTATTTTTATTCGGAATTTGTACGATACATTAAAATAAATTCGCACCAACAGCATTTACGATAATTATGCAGATTAATTACTTATTAATTTAATTTGAATTTCCAAATATAAACTTTCGAACAATCCAATTATCAACGTTTCAATCAAATATATATTTGTAGAATTATTCAACGAGGTAAATTTCACGAGCGAGGAAACTTGCTTATCGCGCATAAAAGCTTTTTAATTGGCAACACCGCTAATCTCGAAACCTTCCGCAACCCGTAAGCCGGTCTTTAAAAAGCAGCAGAATTCAAGCGGCACAAGTCCAGCAAACGAATCCAATTCAAAGTAAATTCCAAGCGAAGAAAGATACATACACCTGACCGAGAGGTCGGACGAGGTTTAAAATTAAACGGAACGACCGCGATACGATTTCAATTTCGAGCTTGCGCAAATTAATTTTCCACTCTCATTGCCCCGTAAAAAAAGCGGGCCGGCCCCCTGTTAATTCAGACGCTCGACGCTCCGCAGAAACAATGAATTTCAGTTGTAAAACGTCGGACGAGGGATTAAAAGTTAAACCCGATGCGCCTTTAAACCGCGAGATTTTTACTCTCCGGCAGTGATGCGCCGCGAGAACGAGCAATAATGGGAAATTAATTGCGCGTACGTCCGTAAGGCCGGCAGGCGGAAAGACTAATTTATGCCGCTGATTAAAGCAAACCGAGGAGAGAGAGAGAGAGCTCAAATATTTTTCAAAGACGCCGAGAGGTAAGCGGCTTCTCGAGGGCACTTGCGCGCCTCGCTTTTCTCGATAAAAAGTTTTTTTTACGCCGGAGAGCAGAGCGCGTGAATTATTCACTCGCTTTTAAATTTAATAGGGCCCGAGTTTTGTTTGCGAAGGTTAAGTGTCGACGGTTCTCTGTATTTATGTTACGAGAGCCCGTTTCTAAATAAAACGCTTCAATTGCCAAATATTGTTCGTTAAAAAGTGATTGAACGTACAACAATCCCGTTTCGTGGAGTATTTGCACTTTAAAATTCCTCAATGTTTTAAAGCCCATTTTATATTATAACAGAGTTTAATAAAATGAAAAAAAAAATACTTCTCGGAACTAACCAATTCGATATACTACGAATAAGGTAAAACTCCCCGAACAAATAGAGTTCGCACTTAAAATAATAAACACCAATATACTTCCCAATATCAAAACCTCATCGCATATTCTTACAAAAAATATAAAAAAAATTCACACCCGTCTCGCTCGATCTATTTTGCTCGAATAAACAATCAGATCCCCGAAGCACCGACCAAACAAAGCATCCGCCGAAAACAAAAGAATCGCACAGTCACCCGATCGCTCGCTCGCACCTGAGCATTTCCGGGTAGTAAAGCCCAGGTTTCTGATTACATAAAGCCCAATTGTCCGCCTACAAACGCCACCCGGGAGATCGGAGAGACGTCGCGGAAATGAAGCGTGATGGTACACACTCGATTACAAGGGCGCGGGGAAGGGGGAGGGAGCCAAAGGGACGGGAGCAAAGCCGCCGACGATTATTCCGGTTTCACAAAGCCGCCCGCGGCCCGCTAAACAAGACCTTTCGGATCCGCTTAGCACTGCCTCCCGGCCTGCCCTCTGTGCCGAGCTTTGGTGTGGCTGCACTGGAAGACACAGGCCTGGAATGAGGGGTGGGGTGCAATGTGGACTATTGCCGTTAGTTTAGTTAAACGGCGCATCCTCCGATCGATGGAATTCGCCTTGGGGGAGAGTTAGACGTTTTATTTCGTCTCGAAGTTTTTGGAGAATTAAATGCAGGAGAAAATGCTGCTGTTCTCGATGTACCTATTTGCGTTTACATATTTATGTGCGGGTTGAGTCGAGCGTACAACCAACGCTTCCATTCTCGATTATTAAATTATCTTCACTTTTCGTCGTTTGCTACATTCGCAGAAGAGAAATTCAAATAGCAATTGCCACTTATTACATTACAAATATACAGTAATAATATTGTTGCTACAAAACTGTTAGCTCGTGCACAGAAAGAAAATTAAAGACAATTGAAAGGTTTATGAAAGTGAAACTTTATTTAATCAGCTTATCACGACGACTTCTCCAAAGGTAATGGCTGCTCCGCTTCTTTCGTAGTCAAAAAATCACTCGCAAAAAAAAAGAGAAAAACTGTTTCTTTCCATGGTAACGAGCGTCTCTATTG
>UCOL01003266.1:0-19995 GCA_900474335.1 Ormyrus nitidulus | reverse complement strand
ATATATAATATATAATATATAATATATTATAATATATTTAATATATGTTCTTATCGAATTTTATCAATTAATATTTTATATTTCTTATTTTTAGTTATTATTTTGTTTAAAAAAAAAATCATAAGCGACCAGAACGTTGAGTTGAACGGATTACAATTGATAAAGACTTCAAATTGTATCTTCTTGAGAAAGTATTATAAACAAATATTTTAAATAATTAATTTTTCTAAAAGGAGAACAGAATATTTTGTGTTTAAAGCTTAACATAAATCTGGAGAAGTATAAGGAGAATTTCTTACATTTATTATAAAAGAAATCTTCATATAAAGATAGAGAATTTTATTCAAAAGAAATAAGAGAAATATTATAAAATAATATTATAAATACAAACGGTAAATTTTTTAATTTCTATCTTTAAAATTACGTTTCTTTAAAATTATATTTTAGAATTAAGGTTTATTTTTCTATACTTATTAATTATCTGTAAGTCTTTTTATGTCTTTTAGCACTATCTTTTTATTTTTTACTTATTTTTTTAAATTTAATTATGACGTTTTCGAAAACAAAAATTGGCAATAAAACGAAAGCGAATAAGCGAAATGGAAATAATTTATATAATTTTTATAAAAATTTCAACCGTTTCGTAAAATTTTGATTCTATATAATATAATTTATATAAAATTTCTATAAAAAATATAAAAAATATGAGCTCTAATAATCGTCGATTGCTAGTTTTGGCATGAGAGGCGTAAAAGATTAGAATGCGCCACCAAGCGCCAGTCATGAAAAATAAAATTAATTCCGCTTGGTGGCGCATTCTAACCTTTTGTACCTCTCTTTGCAAAAACTAGCAACCGATGACTATTAGAAGAACTGATACTTTTTATATTTTTATATAGAAATCTTATATAAATTATATAGAATCAAATATAAATTATATAGTCTCCAAAAATTACTATCACAAAGCTTCCTCTAGGAGGAAGCAAAAATTGAAATATAAACAACCTTCAACGTAGGACATTTAAAGTAAAGTTCGTACGGTATACCGTGAAAGCTTGGAAGTTTAAAAGAGAAAAAACGAAAAAGGAAGAAGAATCGAGCACGCGCCGACGTACTTACCCTCTTACGCATATAGACTCAATTCCTATATATATTCAGAGTTTTGGAGTAAGCAGTATGAAACGAAAAAGTGAGAAAAAGGGACGAAGGAGGATAAGAAGAGAGAGAGGGGGATAGGAGTAGGCGGAATATCCGAACCACGCCCAGTCGGCGCGTTTTATCCGTAATTCAGTGCTTAACTAGCGGTCACTAATAGAGCCCCGAGCGAACGACGCACCAAGTCGACGGGGCGTTAGTTCGCGGCGAATTGGGTCAAAAGCTCTGCCAGAGAGACGCGCATACACGGATACGTACATAGTTTCATTCGCACTTGACTAGACCACAGGGCGCGCGGTCGAAACTTTTTGCGACCCCTCGTTTGTGTAAGTTTATATTGAAAGCCTCTGACGCCCACTTTTGGAATTGTAAAGGCGGGGATTAATTACAAAGTTGCACCGGATGCTATTTGATGACTGACGCGATTTTCCTGAGATTTTTAAGTGTTTTCAAGCCATCCACGTGCTTTTTTAAAATTGTTAACAATTTTGATGTTTTATTGTTGGTATAAATTGAAGTAAGATAGTAACTATTATTTTTTGAATACTAATTATGTTTTAAAATAGAAAATTTGACACTATTGATAAAAAAACGTAGTTTAATTTTGCACGTGCACATTTTTTAATACTTAGTTATGTTTTTCGTCTTGTAAAACAATAAAATTATGTATACACAATGTTAAGTATCTTATTCTATGGTTTATGAAAAGTTAAAAGTATTTTTTTTTTTTTTTTTTAAATTATAAGGAAAAAATGATCAGTAATCACGTAATGTGTACACATTAAACACTAGACGGAACAAGCTAATATTGAATGAAAAATACTACGGTTAATTTTTAAATTTCAAAATAAAATAAGATTATTTTCTTTAGCAAAAATTATACGATTTCAAGGCTTCGGTATATGATTGAAAACTACAAAAAAACGTCTAGCATGCACAAAATGAATGATTACACATAATTCAAAATTGCATACAAATGCAGAATTCTATCAGATTGTTCATTAAGTTTAAATTTACTGCAGGCATATCGATGAAATGAGCCATGACAGTTGCGTTGTTGCCGTATAATGCATATTGACTGTTCGTATATATCTTGTACATAATCGCAACAAAACTGGCATCATTGATGATAGTCTTCAGCATTCTTATCCAGTGAATCGTTTGAAAACGATCTTAGCTGCAACATATGTGTATATTTTCATACGCATATATGTTTGTCGACTGTGAATGTGATTCCATTCCTGGGATTGAATCATCGTGTTTTTCATTTAAAAAACTGCGTTACGGTTAATAATAAAAGAATTTTAATTCTTGAAGATGTTCTCGTGATTTATGCTTTTATCACATTTTACAGTATTTTTTGTTATACACTGCAATATTCTCAAATAAAACTTAACATTTTGTTTGCGATTACGAACGTATAAGCATGGATGCACTTATTCACTTGTCTCATTTTGATTATTCTGTTCTAATACGATGACGTTAGATCTAATAAAATCTGTACGTAAAAAGGTATGAATAGATTTGATTCTTTATGACTGATCACGCGATTTCTCGATGAAGCATTAAAGTTTGTCAATAAAAAATGCTTTTCTAATATTTTTTAAATACTCAATTACATTTGAAATAAGAAATAAACATTTACGATGATCACAATTTAATCAATTCACTCAGCTGGAGAAAATACGTTGACAGAATTTTAATGTGTAATACATTTAATCAAGTTCATTTACAGAGTATCCTGTATCAAGAAAATAACATTAGCAACTTGATTAAATTTTCTACTCCCCGTCGTTTTTTCTTTAACGCTCCTCCTGCTTTCATTTATCCTTCATCCTTTTAATTCTGCTTAACCAAGCCGAGGCTCACGCATCTTTGTACAATGACCGGTTATTTACAGCGTCGGCGCCTTCGTTAAATTCACTTCTCCTTTTCCTCTTCTTTTTAATAGCGTTGGATTAGCGTCGAAAACGTTTTATACGCTCAGCGAATAGCCGGCGAATCTGCGCTCCACGGAAAACGAGCAATTGAAAACTCGCTAGTCGTGCGCGGATAGTTAAGACGATATTGTTATTCAGGGCGTCTTTGTTCGCCGCTCGCGAATATAGTGGAAGCCGCTGAAGGTAAAGTGAGTGATAAGCGTAAAATGCGGCACATTGTTGAACAGAGACGAGTGGAAAGATGCATTCCGAGAATTGCTCTTAGGAAATTCAATTTTTTTATGACAAGTTTATTTCTTACTCAACAAATTCAAATTTTTTTCTGAACGATTCAATAATCTCGAACAAATGTGTAATCGTTTATCATGACAGGAATAAAAATTGAATATTAAAGGCCATATATTAAACGTGGTGCAATATGATGGAGGATTTAGAGGAGGAGATATCGCTAGAGCAGATCGTATTAAAATCGCATTTTTCACCTCGCGGAGAAAATGGAGTACCATTGTCATTCCGCGCTGTACGTATCTAGAGAATCGTCAGCCAGCAAATTCGTTGGCACCTTGCCAGCAACGCAATATGACAGATAACCGGTTTCAAATAACGCGTGTAATGCTTTTGTATGCGGCTAGATAAGGATGTTGTGAAAGCAGAATAGTTTCTCTATCAAAATTATCCCGCCTAATTTCATGCAGTTGTAGGATAATGGAGCGTCATGTGCAGAATATGGTTTCGCTAAATCGAATCACTTCTTGCTTACAAATGAGGCATACCGTCGTGAATGCAATCCGAAAATATCTTTATTAGTTTTATCTCGTATAAAAATTGATAATATTGCTAATACATTGGAAATATATTGGAACTTTATATCAGCTATATATTGGAATAGCATTGGTAATATAATTTCCAATATATTGGCTATATTATGGCAATTGTACCATTTCCAATATATTTCGAATACTTAATTATTGGTAATATATTGGAAATATATTGACAAATTTTAATAAATAAAACATAATTTATAATGTACTGGTAATAAATTGATAATCAATTTACGAAATTTATATTAAAACACGAATTATTTTAAAATTTTGTGTATTAATGTATAATAAAAATACAATTTTCAATATTGATTTTATTATATTCGATATTAGTAATAATTAATTATAAATACAAATTACACAACTTTGGAATTAGAATAAATAAAATTTAAATTTTAGGGTTCCTTAACGATTCCCACATCATATTAATTGTGTTGATAAATTAAACGGGCTGTAATCTGCTTGAGCATTTCTTCTTTACGTAATCTGTAAAAGTAATTAATTATTATAAATATTTAAATATTTTACCTTCAATAATTAAGATATAATACATACATTCTACTGTATCTAAAATTACCTTTGGGACAGCCCGTGTTTTTTTCGAAATTATTAACTTCGACCAACATTTTTAAGAGGTGTCTAACCAGCATTGCAAATATGTCAAGTCTCCGTTGTCTATCCATCAGACGTTGTATGATTTACAAAGCTGTATTCTTCCATCTCCTGACCGACGGTACTTGATTAACGGATCATCTTCCTAAAAAAAATAATTTATTATAATTATAATTTAAAAATCTTACAGATTAATCTCAAATTTTCTTACCCTCTCTTGCTTCATCCTCATCAAATCCTTGCCTTTCTTGATTTCTTTGTCGTTCTCTTCCCGTCTGAAATGCTCGTTGTTCTCGGTCTGCCTCTCCCTTTTTCTATCTCTTTCTCTTTCTTGATCCTTCTGCTGTTCTCCTTCTCTTTCCTCCTGCAATGTTCGCTTTACTCGCTCTCTCTCCCTTTCTCTATCTCTTTCTTCTAGCAATAGTGTCGTTCTTGGTCCCTTTTCTGTTCTCTTTCTCTTTCCTCCTGCAATGTTCGTCTTTGTCGCTCTCTTTCCTTTTTTTCTTTTTTTTCTTTTCTTTTCTTTTTGCTACTTTATTATACGTGCATGAATAAAAAGCATATGGCGTCTTATTATACAATATTTATAAAATTTGCTATTTCAACTCTATAACTTTTGCATTGTTATTAGTTATTTTAAATAATTCTGTTATGTTCACGCAATGATATAATTTTGCACAACAAAGTTAAATAACAATAATAAACTTTACTTTATACACAAAGGATAGTAAGGAAGTATAATTTGAGAAAAATAATGATCAAATCGATGGGCAGAATTTTCGAAATAAATCTGAACTTTCAGTGCCTAGTAAGTCAACGGAGATTTTTCTCTGGGAGCGCATCTAGGAAACTGCAAACTCGTTCGTGATTCCAAGTTGGTGAAACTTCTGAGTCGACCATTAACCGAAGTTATTTTAGCGCCGGTCGTACGCTCGTATCCAAACTGTAGATACCGGTTTCATGAATACAGGTCGACAATGCTTCAACAACAATCTCGGTCGATTTTGCAACTTTTCAAGCGAATCGCAATAATCTAAGTTGAACTAGATCTCCCAACTGGACCCATGAATATTACTCAGTAAAAATCTTGTTTTCGCAAACTAAACTCGCGAGCAATCGATTTTGCTCTTTAGAAATAATGCGCGCATTCAAGATTTAATTTATATAAAATGTTTTGAAAGTACGCGCGCAGCATTAATCGCAGCTCTTTATTTGGGAAAAGCAGCTCGAGAAGAAAAATTCAGTACTGGCTGTCCGCCTTGTTCTCGATCATGTAGCAGGTCGCTCGTTAAAGTGAACGACTTGGTGGGCGGCGCGCGTGGCTCGACGAAGGTGACAGCTCAGTGGTTTTGCGGCGGGCGGCTAACCAGCCGACTCATAAAAAGTCGACTTCTGATGCGCGCACGCGGCCCTGTATCTTCCGAAGCTTTTTAGTATCTCGTGCTCTTAAAGCCCATTTACCGCGGACACGTGCTTACTCTTTCATTCGTGCTTTCTTTGTTTCCGCCCCTTTACCGCTGCTAACTGTGTCGTTCCCGGCTTGTTTGTTGCCGATAGTAGTTGTATCGACGTCGGTTTTGTGAACGTGAGGCCGCATCGGAGTTCTTGCGTTGAGTTGGGAGCGGGGTTCTTTTAAAAAAAAGTTAGTCTCCACTCGGCGCGAGCTTTAAAGAAATTATTTTTCTAGATGATTTTAAGTTTGATCGAGTACTTTAATTTTCGCTCGGTTCATTAAAATCTTTTAAAAGATGATTTATTTTTTTAATAATTTTTTTCAATTAATACTTATTTTTTAAAATAAATTAATTAAATGTTTTTTAAAGTTCTATTTATTTTACATATAATTCATCGATAGTACTAGCTTTAGCTCATACGTTAGCTTTAGCTATCTACGTTATTTAGCGTACTATTATTTCTTCTCCATCATCTTGATCTATTCTTTCCCTTCTCTCTACCCTTCTCAACCTATTATTATTATTAATACAAACTTTTTATTTGCTTAAATCGGATTCAAAAGGCATTTCACAGATCGGCGAAAACTGTTACCTATTTTGTTGACATTTCCAATGAAAATATCCATTTAAATTACTGAAAAAATGAAATAGATTGACACCAGGGAATTGTTTTTCAAATTCATGATAAAATAAATTAATAATATAAGTAGTTCTGAAAAGCTGCATACTGACGTCATCATTTACAAACATTATGACAGCATTACTCATAGCAAATTTTAAAACGAGTTTTCCGTTGATTATTACCACTATGTCACTGAAGTCTTTTAAACTGTCAACCCTCATTATGTATCTTTTTAATTATCGTGCAAAAACATAAAAGCAAATTACACAAAAGTCTAAATGAAACAGTAATGATGTCAGTTAAGCTATTATTCAGACCGTTAATGGGCTATAAAATTAAATGAATAAAAGTTTGAAAAAAATACTTTTAAAATATAATTATTTTTATCAAATAATTAGCTAATGTAAAGATAATATATCTTATGAAAATTGGTAGCTAATATTGATGCTCTGCACAATAAACTAATTATTTTACTAATGCATACACTGAAGAATAAAGTTACCACTTATGTAGTTTTACGACTCGTATCCATTTAATTAAATAATCGCGCCACTAGCTTTTCACATCAAAATTCAACTCCTGTTGTGTCCTATCAACATATCAAAATATTCCGTGCATAATTCTCATAACTGTTCTAAATATAGAATGAGAAGCGTTAACCATTGTAAATTTAAATGAAAAGCACCTTTGTAAGAGTGTTATTTCTTAAATTTAATCAGATTCTCAAATAAAAAAGAATCCCCTAATTTTGGAACTTTACGTGCAGATGAAAAAAAAACATGTCTGCAATTATAAATATAATAAATTGTGATTCCAATTAAAATATCTTGTACATACTAATACTCTTACCAAAGTAAATCAAGTGCCACAGTGGTAATCCGAATGTAAAATTATGTTTTACAAGTTCCCGTATAATATAAGCTATGTTTTCTTGCATTTTAACCTTCACAATTAGAATCCATTGTTAGTTTTAAATAAGCTATAACTTATGTAATATTTGGAATACAATGAAACCGTTTCAACAACACTATGGCATTCAATTCAAAATGCAGAATGAAGAATTTCTGTCCATTAACTGTACCGTGAATTCTCGACCAATATTGGCGTGCACTGAACAATGATGAATTCTTGGAGTTTACCAGTCCCTACCTCTTGCCGTAGCTTCGATTTTATCCAGAACTAAGAGCTTGACTAAGTACTGCAGGTGGCTTGATAATTTGGCAACCGTTGAATTCTGCATGTGATTAAAACAGCCGCGGCGATACTCATAACTTGGTCGTACCTGTCAGTGAAGGGATTTTAGAGAAGTTTGCGCCAAGTATGATTCGTTAGCCATTGTAAATCATTTGGCGCTATCTAGTTAGTACCTAGTATTGCAATTATCCAGGGGAGAGGAATGCGGTTGCATTGAGCTCTGCCGAATCGCGCTCAAATATCTGTATTTTAGAATTGCGATACGTGAATTATGGACGAAAATGTAATTTTGTAGTTTAGAGAGATATTGCGAGATGCTGCGGCACCTGCAACTTCCAGATTTACGTAAAATTTGATAGTCTAATAAAATAAGCGTCACTGTGGAAATGCACTCGCAAAATAAATGCCGTAGGTTCGTATTATTATTCAAATTTACTGAAAATTTTCGCAAGTTTCTTATTCAAGACTGCCACGAATAATGAATTATGCGTGCGTGCGTACGCATAGAATAGATGACTAAAATGTCGGAAGTTGGTAGTTTAATGAGACGCTAGAGACACCTTGCAACTTTTCGCAAGTGACATAAAAAGTTTTAATTTGCAACAGTGTTAATTCGAAACAGTAACTCATTTGCTGCAAAGGTATTCTCGTATATGCGAATTTTAAACTTTTTGGCGAGTATTTTAAAAAATTAAAATTTCACAAATTTCTTAGCGCAATATTTAGTTACACACATCACGCTTCATCATATATTGAAAATGAAGTAAAAATCTTCCGAAAAAGAATTTTTTTTTTTTAATTAACAGAAGTTACTTCTGCGCCCATAAAAGGTAGCTGCATTAAATGATGATAAAACCCAACGACGCCGAAGTACTCTGCCTATCCTCTTTGAGAAAATTAATCAAATATAAAATTCAATTATTTTTTCCACTATCGGCTTCCCTCCCCGAACATCCTCTCTCTCTCTCTCCCCCTTTTTCGTGCAAATAGGTCAATGAACAGCGCCGCGAAGCTTTTAATGGGAGTTACTCAGGAATTCATGCGAGAGCTCAATGGTTTTCGCTGCAATGCATACCATGTATTTCGCCGAGGCGACGGCGACTAAACTAAAAAGCATTAACTCCGCTGCGCCTCGCAGCCGCAACGCGGCAAGGAGCTTATTCGTTAATTTTGCGGTTTTGATAATGTCGGGCCGGCTTTTGAATTGCGCCAAAAAGCACTTCCGCTCTTGAAACTCAATTTCGAGCTCGTTATTTTTCCATTCTCTTGTTAAATTTCGCCATTGTTTACGCGATCAAAATTCATTTACTTAATTGTAACAATCGATCGGCGCCGCTTGTACGTCGAAGTGGCGCTTAGCTTGTAATCAGAGAAATTAGACTCTTGATTTATCTCTTAAATTATTTTCGAGAGGTCCCGAAGCCGCCGTTTGCAGACCCATCGACACGTACATTAATCAAATGAATTTCTAATTTGATCCTTCATTAATTTCGCATCAATCAAAATGTAAATCAATGAGCACTCGTTAGCAGTACAATTTTCTCGCCGCTCGCATTCATAAATTATGTAGGCAGAGGGCTAAACGCAACAAAAGCTAATTGATACCAAGCGGTGGAAAACGGGACTCGCATACGGCAATCCAATTACGTTCATAACAAAAGCGAGTATTCACACCAGTAGCAATAATCATGCGCAATTTCCCACGAGAGCTGCGGCCGGACTGTTTTATCAAATGCACACGCGGATAATTGCGGTTTTGATAAAACACTGCCCGCACGCCGGGATCTTCGCTCCGGACAATGCGAGATTTCGAAACTTCGTATCAAAATAGTTACGTCTTATTATCGGAGCAAGTTTTGCAGCGGATAAAACAGTCAGGCAACTTTCCGCGCGCTATCCAGTGAACTGACCTGGGGAATAGCCCGAGAGACGTCGCCGGCAAATATCGCCTGGCCTGGATAGAATTCCTGGATATAGGTATGAAGGAGAATGCCGCTCGCTCGGACGCGTCTTGGAGCTGCGAACGTAACTTCTGATTGCCGCCCGCCTCGCCTCCCCCGCCATCTCGGCCCACATTTTCGGCGGCTATTCGTGCGTACAATTGGGCGGCGCCGCGTTGTTCGGGGGAGCAGGAGAGGGAGAGAGAGATATGGTATATCGCTGATGCAATTTATGCACTTTGGAATTTCGCCGACGACAACGACAAGCGGCGATAAATCAGGCTTGGTATTTCGATGCTCGCCCCGGCAGCAGCTGGCCTTTCTCTCTCTCTATCTATCTCTCTCTCTCTCTCTCTCTCTCTCTGGAACTCTCCTCCTTCACTTGCGGCTCTACTCCACGGTCCGCTTTTGGCATTCCTCGGGTTGTGTGAGGCGTACTCGATTCCGGGCATCCTACCGCGGGAAGTTTGTTTTTCTGATCTGTATGGTTGCTTTTTGGAACTGTAAAGTTAGGTTTATTTAAAAATGTTTGGTTTTGCCGAAAAGCAAATACGTCTATTGCTACCTTTTTACTTTTCAAATATTTGTTGTCGTCAATTTATTTGTTGATTTAGTACTATTGATCAAAACTTTAAACGATTTAATTTCATTAGAATTTTTTTAAAGATAGAGATAAAGGGCGATATAAAATCTTTTACTATCATTTTAAAATGACATAAAATTGTAAAGCCATGCCGCATTACCTTTTTATTTCCAGATTTTTAATGAGTTTTAAAATTGACCTACTTTACGAAACTTTACGAATTAAGAAGTACCACTCTCATTCCTACACCATTTCACTCAACTCCCGTTTCTTCCCATTTCCGAGAAATCACCTCCATCCATTGTTTATCGGCCGCGCTTGAATTAACGTAATCGCGCCGCGGGCCGAGGACGCAGGCGTAAACATAAATTCAAAAAGAATTCCTTTTAACGAACGATAAAACAGAGGGAAACGCTGCGCCCGCAGCTGGACCGGGGCCATATTCGCGCGCGACGGAAATGTAAAAGCGAGCGACTGGCCGTGCACACGTCTGCAGAAACAGAGAAATGCATAAAAAAAAAAAGAAAAAAAAAACGAAAAAAGTGGCCGAGGCTACAGCGGCCGCGCTAGGATAACCGATTGTCGGTTGGCTCGGTTTTCGGTAATTCATTGTCCCGTGGGTTTGACGCAATTTATTTGCGCAAATTGAGCCACTCTGCCGGAGGATGAAAAATTTTCGACGATTAAAGACTAGTTTGGGAGCTGCACGACGAAAATAAAACTCGATCGATCGGCGGAGCTTGAAATTATTTGCCCCGCGTTTAATATTACTCGCGTTCAAGTATTGCAATATTTAGTAGCACGAGTTTAAAAAAAGACTTTATTGTAAAATTTGCTAGGTAGAAAATGTTAAATTCATGTCGTGGAACTTAATCTGCATACTGCATTACAAGTATGTTGAAACAAAAAGTATTTTTAATTCATGTACAGTTTTTCTTCGTTAAACCCGAAAAGTAGTCCTGTAATTAAGGTTAAAATTTGAAAAAATTACCGTATGCACTTATTTTAAGACCTGCTTCTTTAATTTAGTTAGTTGTGCGCTCGTATAGTTTTAAAATACGACTTGGAAATTTCACTCTGCATATTATTCAAAAAATTTTTTTCTTGCGATAAAATAATTTTTATTAAATTAAAAACATGCAGCTTTCTATTAAAATTTTTAATAAAGAAAATCGCCTTATTAGAGAAAGGATCTTTGGCTTCAATTCCGTGACTTACATTTTCGAGTCGCTAAAGATTTACAAAATATAACGCTCTAAAATAGATTTTTATGCAGTAAAAATGATAATGCCGTTAAAAAAAGGCGGCCCCAAAGTAATTCTAAAAACTCTTCCAGGCAACGAAATAATTTCTCGTTTAAATATTCGTTTAAAATGCATAGATAATGTATCAGCACTTAACATTGATGTATTCAAGAAGGTCTATCGTAAGTTGCATTTGGGGCACGTTAAAAGGAGAAAGGAGAGTAGGCGCCCACAGTACAGTATATAGCAGAGAGAAATTAATGTAGAGCTTCGAGTAGGAGAAATCTCGTAGCCCGAAAACCCTCTGGCCGCGCCGCTTAAAATTAAAAAAGTGGAAGGCGCGCAGTGGTCTATTTTTCGAGGTGGGTCGAGCGGCGGCGGCCCGCGAATTCTCGCCCCCCGTCAAAGAAATGCGCAAGTAAAGCCTTTTTTTGTTTGCCAGTCGCTCTAATACTTGTCGACCTACTGCGCATCAGGGCGATTAGCCCCGGGTCGTTTGTCGAACGGCGGAATTATTAAATACACCGAAACTTTCATCCGGCGCGCTTCTTTTCTCGGAGCTTTCTTTAACTTTGTTCCTCGCTGCCTGCCTGCTGCTGCTGCTGCTGCTGCCTCGTCGTGTTTCCAGTGGCACTTTTGCTTAAGTTGTATGCATTTTGGAAAAGACTCGCCGAGTCGCCGAGGCTGAAAAGAAACTTGTTAAAAATGATTCTATTTATTTATTTCGTTTGCAGGCAGCTGTCGACTTTTGCAAAAGGCTCCGAAACTACTTCTTTTTAAAACTCGAGCCGAAACAAGTTCCGAGCTCCGCGATCCGGCAGACGCAGATATAAATAGAAGCTCCGCCAGTTGGGAAAACTTGAATCCCCGAAAACCTTATTCAATCCGACATTAGGGATATGCAAGTGCGGCGCGCGACGCGCAAAGTTTCATCGCAATTACCTCTGGAGCCGCTGCCTGCTGAGGGAGATCGATAAGATTCCACTTAGGTGATTTGCCTGCAGTGGGCGCGCTGTAATTTCGCGATCGGCTTCAATTGAAAAGGGCGTGCGAGAACGAAGCATAAAGGATACGCCAGGTCACACAAAGGCTCGCACTAACGAGGTATCGCCCCCCACCGGAACAAAGAGATCAAACGAGCTGCGGAAACTCGACGTTGACGCTCTCTCTCTCTCTCTCTCTCTCTCTCTCTCTCACTCGCGCGACTCGCAGAAATTGGTTCAATCGCTGAAGAGAAAGAAATTTCTGGCTCGGTGCGCCAGAACTTCCCCCCGAGGCCAAATCGTTTCATTTAACCTATTTGTTTTTCTGAGATCTTTTCAGCTGAAGGCCTTTGTTTTCCTGCACCAATTGATAAGAGAAATATGGTACTTGGGATAGATAGAAATGAGATGTACGTCGTATAATTGGAAAAAATATAGCCTGTAACGGCGATTATTCGCTAAGTGCACAATGAAAAGCTGTTAAAGACTGATCGCGTGACTTTCAAAGATAACACCAAATAACATTACCAAAATATTTCACGCGCGGCAATTTTTCAATAAAAAGCGCAATGCAAAACCGGCGCGCTCATGCATCACTCTCCTCTCTCGTGCTTCGCGGCCGCTCCGTAACAGACGTGTCAGGAGACTGGTAATTCATCAACTTATACCGCCGGTCTGCGTGTCACCGGCCATCAAAACTCTCAAAGCCAGGAGAGAGAAGCCCATCGGAAAAACGGCCGACTCATTTCCATGAGTTTCCGCGCGGCGCCGCGATAGTAATCCGGCGAGTCATGTCTCGGGGTGCACACCTGACCGCGCTGCATTAACGCGCGCACACCGGGTTCCTTGCGTCCTATACGTGGCGCGCCGCGTTTAATTAAGGTGCTGACTTGGCGCCGGGCTTATTTTAGAAGGCTTCCCGGTGGCGTGTAACTTGGAAATGCGCTTTCTCGAAAATCACCGCCCTTTTCGGCGCTGGTTCACAGCGAAAGAGTAGGAATTTATTTTTACTTCCAGGGTGAAGATAAAATATTTTATCGCGGAGAGTTGAATTGAGGGAGTATTTTACGGGATTATGCGTTCTTCAAATTATTTGAACCACCCCATTGCATTACCATATTATACCATCATATTATGCCAAGAGTAGAGTAGAAAGTAACTCTAAAATTATATGAGAACATATAAATCTACGTACAGGTAACATCAATTTCTTAGGTGTATTTTGCATTTTAATAATTGCGACTACAATCTAAATTTTGACTGACATTTTTAGCCGGCATATTAATATGCTGATCTCGTGAATATTTTACAGTGTTAATGGACATGTATGTTTAACACGTTGTACCGTAAATTCTATATGCGTTCGCTCTTCCTTTTGCACACGAACCTTGAAGGGATTAAGAATACCGTTGGAAAATGTTTTCGGGAAATTGTGCTTTTACCTAAATTCTAAATGTGACTTTGAGATGAAAAAGTAAAAGCCTTTTGCAAAATAAAAAAAAATTGTAGAGATGCTTTTTTAACAGCAAAAGTTCTTATCAAATTCCATAAAAAATCCAAATTCCAGATAAAGACTAAACATCAGAATAAATCTCTTTCAATCCCCAAAGCAATTAGCCTGCAGGAATTTGATGCAACGTAAACGACCGTTCGCATATCGCATCCTCCCCCTCGTCATCTGTTAGGACAGATACGAAAATTATGCTCCCCGAGTCCGCGGGCTACACGGTATTCAGCCTGGATATATCTCATTACTGCCGCACCATTGCGCGCTCTTCCTCCGACTCCGCGATAGCCGCGCGCTAACGCTGTTTTTCTTGCGCCGCCGCCGAGTTTGCACAGCATGCGCATGTCGCCCGGGGAAAATAGAATACGCGATACCCGCCCAGTGTACACAAACATGCGCCGCGCCGCGTAATGCCGCGAGCTTCGCCGGAAAATGAAGCGGCCGTTGCGGGCGAGCTTTTGCGCCGAGGCAGCAATGTGTAGTTCCTTAATTCCACCGCTCGAATTCTTTTCGTTAACTTATTTAATTAAGGCATATATGTTGGCTGCTTTATTTGAGAAGAATATAATCTTTAGAGATTTAGCAGTGAATTTCAAAGATGAAGAAAAATTGGATACAGATAAGTAAAAATCCGCCACCGATAAGTTTAGTACCCTCAACTTACTAAACGTTTTAGTAAATTGAAAAAGATAGCTTAGTGAACTAATTATCGCTGGAGTCCTCGTGGGAGTTGTTCCTAAAGTTCCTCTATAAAGCAAGTTTAACAAGCACTTTAGCCTTCGATTTAACACGTCTAAAGTTATATAGCCGATCATTTTTTTATTTTAATTTATTAATCGAAAGTAAAAACTGCTGTCAATTCATTAACGCTTTAGCTTCTTCATGTTAATAAATAAATATAAAAATTAATAAAGATCTGTTGATTTTTAGTCAGATTATCGTGCGACAACAAAAACGTATTTTTCTTATAAAATAATAATTAACCCGCGTTCTTAAATAAATTAAAGAATTTTGTAAATTAAAGTACCGTATAAAGTACTGTAATATCGAAAAAATTTTGTGAAGGATATTAAATATTTTAAAGTTTTAAATAAAATGAAAAAATGAGTTATTTTCCTTAATAATAAATGATAGACGGTAG
Source organism: Ormyrus nitidulus (assembly GCA_900474335.1). Lineage (NCBI taxonomy): Eukaryota > Metazoa > Arthropoda > Insecta > Hymenoptera > Ormyridae > Ormyrus > Ormyrus nitidulus. The sequence continues at coordinate 4,799 of UCOL01003266.1, read as the reverse complement.
ATAAAATATTAAGGTGGCAAAGTGGATCCTCTTAATTTATATAGTTATAGGATAAAAGAAGTTTTATAATAGTTTTTTAACTTTGTTATAAAGTTTAATAGTGTAAAAAGCTTAGGAGTCTCGAACAAAACTCAATGTACTTTAATTCAATAAGACTCTTAATACAGCCTTATGGTTATAATCAAAGCAACTAAAACAACAATTTTCTGGTAATTTATTTATTTATTTATTTAAACCAGAGAATTAGTACAATATTATTACAAAAAATGTAAACATTCTACAGAAATTTGAATCTAATTTCTATTTCCGTATTTTGCTATTGCATTACATTTTGATATTGTGCATAAGTCGATTAGCAACAAAGTTATTTGTCATTTAAACGAACAAGTTAATTACATTAAATATTTACTCTATAAATATTTAGCGTGATTCGCATCGTTTAAAATTTTATTTGTTGAAGCATCAGCTAAAAAAATTTTAATCTAGTTCACTCTCTTTACTCTAGGTTGTTTTACGTTCTTCTTTTACGACATCATTGCGAGGTGATTGCGGAATAAATGTCTGCCGGATTCTCGGGATTATTGCGTACGTTACCGAGCAAATTCCTGCGCGTCTCGGAACCGAGAAAATTTTCTCGTATATATTTTAAACGAGTGATTCAATACATAAGAGGATGCCCTACAGCCAAATACAAACTGTTGAACATTTTCCACTCACGTGACGCTGAGAGCACTCATTTGTATTTATATTACTGCGTGCCAGCGAGCGATTTTGCATTTTCGTTTTACCGAATTAAATTTAACGATAAAAGATACCTATCGATTCGTTAAATTTGAGCTCTATAATTAGAGTTGATTGAGGTAGGCGACGTCGTATAAACGAGAAGGAAAACGCTAAAATACAAACAAGCGAGGCACTCGTCCATCTCCATCGCTTTTTCCATTGGCCACGTTCTTTCAGCCGACCTTGTTTACGCGGGGTCTCTATCACCTCATTCGTCTCTTTCGCTCCTCATTTATTCGCCTGGCGCCACTCCCTTTCCATCGTGTTTACTCTTTTTACATTCTGCTTCTGCCGACTCTCACGCCGCCAGCACTTATGCTTCCCCCTCGTTCTTGTCCCTCTCTCTCTCCCTCTCTCTCTCACTCTCTGGTTTGGCGAGGATACCGCTCGCGAGTTACCTGCTCCGCGAGAAATCTTGCACATCTACTTCAGGAGGTAGGCTCGAGAGAGAGTGACCCAGATATATTCGCTCGTGCGCGAGTGAGAGCGCGAGATTGTGAGTGGTTTCTGACCCAAAGAGATGTTGCTCAAATTTGAGGGTGAATCACTGGGAAGCCGAGGCTTCGCAAAGCTTCCTTCGCTTTTGTCTTTTTCGCTTTTAGCGGACTCGACTTTTTTCATTTTCAGGAAAAAAAAACTTCATCCAATGCTGCTTTTTCAGATTGGTTTTCATCTTATTTATAATGTCCTGCAACGAAAAAATTAAAAAATACGTTTTCTTATGTAGAATTCTTCGCGCAAAATCTGGCGAAAATTAGAAAATTATTTTCTTGGACTTTTGTTGCAAATTTTCACGCAATTTAATGGTGCGAATTGATTTTTCTTTTCTTGTAAAGAAATAAATTTCAATTCAAAATAACAGTCTTCGTTTGTTTCTTGATCATAATTTTGGAAAGTTTTTACATATAGAACAAATCCGAAATAATTTAATTTAGTTTAAATCATCAATTTTAATTTAATTTCAATTTTACGATATAATTATTTTAGTTTTTCAGTTCATGAAAATGATATTCAAATCTTTAATGCGATTTGAAAAAGTAAAGTGAAAGGCAATTTCAAGTTTTATTCATCCTGGTAATATAAATTTGAAAGAAGAAGCTCAATTTTTTATGGTAATAAAGGCGAGTTAGGCCGACACTGAAAAATCTCGGGAAATGTGCGTGTGTGCCGAGTCGCTGTTTTTCATATTCCCGCCCAGAGAGCGAGCAAAATCCGCCAGAATTTTTTCACAAAAGTTTTCGCTCCGGCGTCTCTTTTGCGCCCTCGCTGAGTACCGAGGATTAGCCTGATTAATCCAACGTCCCCTTCTGCGCATTAAAATTTTCGCGAAGCTAAGCGAAATCTTGCTAATATGGGAGTAACGAGGCAATCTTTTATCTATTGTTTTTAGTCAGAAAGAACTTTGACCTACGACGATAAAGTTTAAGATAGCCTGAATGATAGCAATATGACAAAATAATTTTTTAATTATTATAACAGTGGGTATAGAATACTCGCAGTGACATGGTATTAAACTCAATACAGTTCACTGAATACCGAAAAAATTTATGAATTAAATAAACTAATCAAAGTACATAGAAAATAATCTATGCTAGCACCATCCATCTAGAGTAAGATAGTTTTAATAATAAATAATTTATAAAGTCTGCTCCTGCTATTCCAACCTAGCCTTACTTTTATACTATAGCCAATCACGCAAGTTCTTTAATGCAACAATAATCTTAACATTTTAGCCAATCTGGTCTCATTTTTCACGAGAATCAGCCAATCACCATCGTTTGATTGATGTTTCACTTTTCTATCATCATTTTTTTCAAGAGAGGATAGATTGTATAACTCTTAATAAGTGTGACGGTAATGTATAATAAGATGTCAATACACCAGTTATCAGTGTCTGCTTCTGATCCTCTAATAAATATTAATGACCGTGACGATCTAGTAAGCCCAATATTGAAATAACCATCGAAATGTTAAAAATAGAGATTATAATTAGAGAATGCTCTTAAGGCGTGCAACGATACAATTTTATTAAAGTAGCACGGACTTGGGATCATTCACGGGCAGAGGCAGTTATGTATATCCACACGTAAAGCTTAGAATACGATGTGGCGTCACGCGAGATTTTCAAGGCTGGAGTCCCGAGTTTATTTTATCGAGCGGTGCAGTTGAATATGCTCCAGATTTCTTCCTCGAATTTCGAAATGCACGCGTGCCTCGATCGCTCTGTATATCAACATAGGGTAAATAAAACAAATTTTTGTGTACTTGGTAAATTTAAGTACTCCAGAGTTTCTACGGACTGTATTTGGCAAAATAAATTTGTTTTCTGAAAAATATAAATCTGCTTCTGTAATTTACATGAAATGCAGTTATCCGATGAATTAAAAAAAATTATTTTAAAATAATATACGATTGCTCTATCAAGTATGCATATTTATTACAAGGCTTATTATTTACGTGAGCTTATTTCTGTTTCAGGAATTTTTACTCGCTATTGACGTGACGTCGAGTGGAACGCCTGAAGAGAAACTTAAATGGGCATTCCGAATGTATGATGTAGATGGAAATGGTGTTATAGATATTGAGGAAATGACAAAAATCGTGCAGGTAATGTGCAAATTTTCTTCAGTATGAAAATTCAAAATTATACGCTTATTTATAAAAATAATAGAAATAGAATAAATTAAGTTCTAAGAGTAATAATAGAAATTTACTTTTGCCCAAAATGGTATATTACTATATATATTAATTATTATATTACTTATGCGCCCATTAAACATCAGTAAATTTAATTTTAGAACTTACCAATCGATAAAACATGTTATCCTGAATTATTTGGTTGAATATTTAATTAAAAATTAAAATCTATGAGAAGTTGAATACTCATTAGTTTCATCTAAACTCATTTCAGTCTAAAACAACATTTTCAGATCAGGCAGTAAAAATGTTATTTAAACGTATTGCATTATTAGATTTAGAACACTATATAAAATTTACTTTTCTTCATAATCTTGCAAAAAAAAACTTCTCTCCTTTGCCTAAAAGGGAAATTTCCTTAATCTTGTTTTCATTAAGTCTACTTTGCCTTTCAGTGAATTTGACAGAGTAACTTAATCTTCTTAATTTAAGCGCAACAAATGCTATATTCCCCTTCAGTAATAACAAAAGCTTTACATACGCCCTAATTTTTGTAACTCTTCTAGTTTGCCACGCAATACCCACTACAGCATTTCATTGTTCTATTTAGAAAGAAGACTATAGAAAAATGACAAAATGCTCGCGCGAGTCGTCAGGGCATAATGTGCATTTAGCTTCATACCCCGCATATACCGCGATCTGCAAAAGAGGACGTTAAAAAGCTGAAAATATTGACCTTTGAAAGCAATGTAATTAGCAGTGCATAATGATGAAGCTTTTAGAATCATAAATCATAATAAATTACTGAATTTGGAACAAAGTGGCGGGAAAAAAAAAAAAATACGTTCAAAGTTAAAAAAAATAACAAAGGCTTAATGTCTGCATCATTTGCTTTCTGATAAGTAAGTAAAGACTTCACACAGAATCTGGAAATCTGCGGATTCAATTTTTTGTTATAATATAATGTTTTGAAAAACTTTATTAAAATTTGTACTAATTTCGTACATTGCCATTACAGGCCAATATTTGAAGTTTTTAAACATCCTCCTTTAACTACTTGTGGTGCTGAAGGTAAAATAAAAGACAGAGAGAGAGAGAGAGAGAGAGAGAGAGAGAGAGAGAGAGAAACTAGAATAGTGAGCAGGAATAACTGAACCCGTTTACCACGCAAATAACAAGCTGCTCTCTTTCTCTCCCAGTAATAGCATAGTTTTAGGATAGTCGCTAATGACTTTTTTTAATTGTCGCTCGACTGAAAAAGGAGAAAATTCCGTACTGTCGACATCATGAAAAAAAAAAAAAATAAAATAAAATAAAAGCAAAGGTGAGCAAGGTTGAGAGAGAGAGAGAGAGAGAGAGAGAGAGAGAGAGAGAGAGAG
>UCOL01003265.1:0-20037 GCA_900474335.1 Ormyrus nitidulus | reverse complement strand
CATTTTAAATTGCCAAAACATTTGATTTTAATAGCTAAGAATAGAATTATCAGCTTTCAAAACTTTAATTATAAATCTTTCTTTACGTTTCATTATAGAATATTAAACGTAAATAAACTAATATAAAATTAAATTTAAATATAGTATATAATTTGTATTTCTTGTGTAGACTGTAAATGGACAATCGGTAAATTTCTCTTCTAGTGTGATGTTGAGTTTGTCGAGGTTGCATAGCCTTACTTTTTTAGAACATTTAGATTAGCTTCTTAATACCTTAAAAATAGGTTAAAGCTTTTATTCTATTAAATGTTTTGTTATATTCTAAAAAAGTTAGCTCGTTCCTACTTAATCTTTTCTGTTGCTACCTATTTTCTAGGTAAGAAATGTTTTACGATAATTGAATAAGCTCCAAGAGTAACAATGTTTTTATGAAAAGTTCGCATTTTCTTACGTCACGAAAATAATTAATAAAGGCCTCGTTTTACTTTAGAATAAATAGAAAAAAAAAATAAATAAAAATTCTAGCTTTATCTTAATGTAAAAAATTTTATCAAATGATTTAAGTTGATGTAATGCTGTCTTGTCATGTTTTTCCACTTAAGGAGGAATTGGCGCACTCGAAACTGCAGATGATTAAATCAATTTATGCGAGTTTGCGATCTTAAAGTAAAAAAAATGAATTTATAAAAAAGGACTAAAGAATCATTTTAAAAAATCATGACGCAATTATTAAAGTTGTTAACTCATCGAGTCAGGAATTCTTAAAAAAACATGTATTTGGAAGGTGTTTATCTGCCGTGCACGTCGAGCCCAAGATGCCTCCTAAAATTCCTGGGCAAATTCTTGCGATAGTACAAGTGCACCTTTCCAAAATTCAACTGTCTCTGTCGACAAGCGTCGTCAGCATTGAAATCAACTCGTAAAAACCACTTAGACTGGTGAAAAGGCGGGGTGGTAAAGCAGTGGTGGCACCTCTTATCTCCCACGGAGCCATCGTTCTTGCCGTTCGGTTCGTCCAGCTCGACTCCGCACCATTCCCCAGGCGCGAACTCCGTCGTTCCCATGTACCTCAGAACGCCGGTCTTGCTTCCCTGGCTCGACGACACTATCACTCGTTCGCCGACCTGCAGCTTCTTCTGTGACACCGATGCGAGGCTCGTCGTTGAGTTATCTGTGTTCGACGCACGTTACATTTCAGATAAGGCCGATTTTCGTCTCGGCGCGCATAAAGGGGGAAGGCATACTCATTGTTCTCTTTATTGCGCAATAATGAGAATAATAATTGGGCTAGCGGTGCAGTTGACTGTGACATAGAGGCCTATAAAAGCTCGTTTCGAGTGTTTGTACGTTTGAAAGCAGAGGTAAAGCATTCGTACTCGATGATACTTATGCGAAGCTCCATTAAAGTCGCCTCATCCTTGACTGTGCGAGCTTGACCTATTATTTGCAATGCTCAAAGCGTGACGCGAACGTGTCCAATTTCGTGATATTTTTTTCAGCACTTTTTGCTTGCAGGTAAAGTGGACGCAAATTTGAGTTTGTTTGAGTTGAAGAGAAAAAGAGAGAAACGAATAACAACTTAGTTAAGACAACGAAGAGGATGGTGATTGATTGAAGTAAGATTTTATTTAACTTTTTTAAACAATAACTTAGTTGATAAGCTTTCCAAATGTTGCCCGAACTAAATTTAATCAGAAGAAGTTAAGTCCTTTAACTGCGATATTTCACGAAATAAATCTCAACAATAATAAAAAATCATCAAGCTTAATAATTATCTGGCATTAATGAAAAGAACGAAGAAAGCAGAGTTAAATAAAATAAATAAAAAAATTGAATTAAAAAAAATCTTTGGCAATTTAAAGAACGTAATCTTCTTCGGTGAAGGTAGAAAAGCAAAACAGAAATGAAACGTACAAAGTGCATAACATGGGAGTGCGGGTACAGAGTATAGGGGTATAGAGTAACACGTATATATGCGGCACAAAAAATACAAAACAGAACCGGCAGTCCTCGGCTGCATTTTAGCGCTGCGAGCCGTACTTAGGGCGGTGCTTACTTAGCGAGGGCGACATGGACTTATTGAGGGAGCCCTTGACGCTCTCGACGGGTGTGGACGGAGAGGTGGCGCCGGCGATCGGCTCCCTCGTTAACCTCGTCAGCCGGGAGAAGATGCCGCGCTTCGGCTCGCACTGGAAGTAACGGGTTCCTGCCACCGATCCATCGTTTTTACCTAAAACCACCCGAACTTGTCAAAGTTTTTCATTTTTCCTATTTTCATTTTTTGCTTCAAATTTCATGATACCAGGAAAACCGTCATTACTATAGAGTTTAAATAATAAATGTACAAAGGACTATAATCTATAATCATGTGGAATTTTAAGCAAAACTTTTTACAGTCAAGTTAAGGAAACTTACCAATGGGCTCATCGAGGACAATGCCCGCCCAATCTCCTGGCGCGAATTGAGTTTCGCCAATATAGGCGATTTGGCCAGGCTTAGTACCACCGACCCATACACGGTCTCCAATTATGAAGCTGTCGGTGTCCTCCGTCAGAACGACGCTATTATCTGTTTGAAATTTAAATAATAATCAGCAATATCGGGCTATTTTAACTTTTTTTTTAAACGCAGCTTTTTCGAATATTTTCAATTCGAATGATTATGTATTTTAAAATCCTCGTTCACCGCTAATTTATCGAAAATATTTTAATTAATATTTATTTTGGGATTTCGGAACTTTATTGGGAAGAACCTGTGTTGGTTTTAATGGAATTTTTCATTTTGTTAACAATAAAGTTTTAGAATAACGTTTTTTTTTTTTTTTAATTTAGTGAATTTAATTATTAATGTCATGATTTTTAATTTGTCTGCACATTTAAAACTATTTTTTTTAAAAGCTCAAACCAGCCGTGCCAGTGCAAAAATGTTACGTTGAAAGAAATTTCGTGCAATGCAATATAACGCCATTCTTAAAGTATTTCCATATTTGCTCTTCATATATTCAATATTAATATTGTTCTATATGAATTTTGTAATAAAAATGGATATTAGTTCAAGAACGAAAGGTCTCTATTTGTTCAGCATATGAAAAAATCCTGCTCTAAAATTTCTCTCTCCGTATAAAGACAACAACAGCTAAATAAACATGCACAAATGCCGAATTACAAAGTAGACTATACAAATAGAAAACTCGTTCAAGCTGCGATATACATAGATATAAAATAAGGGTCACCGGCGAAAACAATAGTTTCCTCAAGGTTTGATTGACATATGTCGATCGCGTCCCAATACAAGCAATACCTACCTGATCCTCGCCGTACTCCAGCCTCGCTCAATCGGCGACCTTGCACCTCCGGAATAGACTCCATTGAAACTGGCAGATCATGCAACACAATAACAACAACAAATTCGTACAAAGCCATACGGACACAAGCACGTATACGCACGTATATGAAAGCGTATCAAACATTTTAGCAGACATTACTGAAATATAAATTTAAGGAATTAAATTAAAGTTTCAATTGATACTTGCTGTGACTATTTAGTGGATAATGCTTTTTATTTAAACATTGAAAGCTGTGCTTCAGCAGTGTCTGCCTTTTTGCGACAATACTCTTTAATTAAACTCGATCAACGAATGAAGAGATTGATTTATTCCTAATCGATTAAAGATGTAAAAATTATTTGAATGTTGCCATAAATAAATAAATTACTGTCAATTTCATGTGGCTTTTCTTTCATTGTGTGGTATATTATGTATGCGACCTTTTATTAAGTACCTTAGAATATAAAGTAGTCGTTGGGAAAACCGCATAATTATTGGAATGCAAGAAAGTCATTTAAATCTTTCTTTCGCTCATTTGATCTTTGAAAAAATTATATTCAGTCTCTTAATAATATAATATATCAGTAACAAGTTTAATCATTATTACAATGGATAAATTGAGGAGATCAATCTCTTATTTCCATTGATACGTAAACGTGTGACATAAAAGCTCAAAGCAATAATTACTTTTCTAAAGACAAGATTTATAGTGTGGAAAAGCTCAAGCATGCAGTGACGAGTGACTTGCACTTAAATGAACCGATTTTTCCTCATAGTGTAACATATGCATAACCCGTGCTATGGATAAGCCGATAAAGCCATTTTTTAAAATCTATGTAAACAAGTTCAAATTTTTTCATAGAATTTTGTGTAATTAACGTAAGATTAAGAAAATGTTAATTTACTCTCTTAGCTTTTGATAAAAACAGATATTTCCGTAAAAATGTCGAATTTAAAGTAGGAATGCGCAAATCGTTTTTCTCTTGACACATAAGAGGCTCAGAGTGAGCTGCGATCGGGCCGAGCGCATTATTGCAGTCGGCGGAGGCTCGTTACGCAACGAGGAGACGTTCCGATCGAAAAGGCAAAACTACCGTCGTAACAATTGTCGACTTTGACCTGCGTCAACGGTAAAAATAAAAGCGCGTCCGCTCTACCAGGAAGTCCTCGTCTCCTCTTTCCCAGGGTAGGAGGAGGAGAAAGAAGAATCAGAGATTATCCCTGAAAGAAAAACGACGGTAGAACGCCATGTCCGGGTGTACCGTCATTCCCGATGCAATTAAGTATTTATGAAGGACGTGGGTGTGCGATAGTAGTAGGTCGATCGAGTGGGCGGCCGAGCTATGCGAGTCCAACTGCTAGCCAAGATAGATTTGCGATAGGAAAAGATACTTTTTCTAGTGGTAAATCGAGTTTTTCGGCAGGAACGTTTTTCGAGATAAGATTAGGCGGCGTCTTGCGCAAATTTTCAGCCGAGTCTTGACCAAACTGACTGAATTGTTACGTCGGAGCTCGCCGTATTTGGTGGTACAACGAAATCTTATTCGTTTTCAGTCAGCTTTGAGAAGGAAAAATTTTATTTCGCTTTCGGCGCTTTCTGCGAAATAAAAACAATTACTAGTAGCTTGTACGTTTACGCGCTTCAACAACGTACAATTGAAAACTTATTTCCTTTTCTTATTTTTAAAGATTGACGACATCAGGACGCTTATTAGCAAAAAAGCTTGCAACTGAATTGCGCAATTAACAAGATTTTTTCTCCGAACTCGGCCGATGACTAAGATTATTCATAAATCCCCAATAATGTAATCAATTGAAATCGCGCGCTCCTAAATAATAATAGGCTAGTCTCAACCTTCCATTATACTTTTCTCGATTTCCGCGATTTCCATTTTCAATGATAAATCATAACAGTTTTGTTTCACGAAATAACTCAACGAGCTCGCCTGCATGCTCATTTATTTTCCGGTGGTGCAATCAAGGCCGCGGCCCGTTCGAATTCGCATAGGTGAATAGAACCGGTCTCAGGAAAAGCCTTGGCGCACTGCTTTCATTAATATGTAACCGAGAGCCGCCGAAATGACTGAATTAAGTTTACCTCGTTGCGAAGAAAATGAAGGAAGCGACGTTGCGTCGATGTGGGCGATGATGTTGTGAAACGCGGTGAAGAAAAGAGGAGGAATCGCTGCCCAATTTTTTGAGGCTGCAGGCTCGAACAAGAGATTGTTTACAAGCACGATCGACTCATTTTAAAGGAATGCTAAATTATATAAATATTTAGAAGGAAACGAAGCCGCTTTTGAAATTTTTAATTGGAGGATGTAACAGTTGACAGACGCAGTTTTAACGATTATTTAAATTGCCCCCTAAGAAAACTTTATATTTAGTTAAAAAAATAAATAAAATTTCAGTAGTTTACACATTTTTTATAAGCAAAATGCACTTTTCGATTTTTACTAGCAGCAGTTGTTTTAAAAAGATATTTAGTTTTAAGAAACCAAGTGTGAATCTATCATAATCCGATTAATAGTGGTTCATAACGCAGGAATAAATAATGCAACGTTTGCTTATAATTTTTTTACTTGTTGGTAACTGTCATCTCGCAATTGAAAAAAAAAAATAAATAAAATAATCATAATAATAATAATAATAATAATAATAATAATAATAATAATGATGTAATAATAAAAGCCGGTAAAAATCGCAAGTCACTGCTTTTTTATTGGTACGCTTAAACGATTGTAAAAGTCTATCAAAACGTATATCAACTAAGATGAAAGAAAAAACTTTGGTTAATCCAGTGAAAAAGCGAATCAGCCGTCCGAAAGCAAAGCCAAAGTTTGCCCTTATCCGCACGGCGCCATTAACCTCTTTTCCCCGCATTAAGGCAAACTTTGGCCCGTAAATCACCTCGAGCAGAGAGACAATGTTGAAAAATGCGTCGCACAATGCCGCGCACGAATGCGTCAGTCGCCAAGTACTCTGCCGATGTACCAATAAGGTGAGATCCGTGCCCTCGATTACCGAGTGTACTTATACGAGTTTATCGAGGCGCCGACAATTGCTGAGCGACAGGCGCTCGCGAAAACCTCCACGTTCGCGTTTCTATCTCGCGCTCTCTTTTTCGAGACGGTTGCCAGCGAGAATATTCCAGATGAAGCGCGGGATGCATTGTCCCGAGGAGCGCAAACTGAATACGGAATGGGTCCGCTAGATACCGAGGATGAATGGCGTTAGTGAAATTGACCGAGATTACGGAAAGGCGGTTAATCGATTGTTTAAAAGGTTTTTTTTATTTTTAAAATCATGTTAAATTGATGTTATTGATTTAAAAATTAAATTTTATTTTTATCCCAACAATGAAAAATTAATTAAGATTTTGTTCAAAAACTAATAGTGTTAATTTCCAATTTATTCGATCACTTAAAGTTATATAAAATTATAAAAAATTAGCATTAGTTAGCATTGGCCTTTCGAACAAGTTTCGTTAAAAAATCGCAGAAATGAATATTTATTTCTCCAGCACCAAGTCTAAAAATAAATCTGAAAGCAAAGCTGCAAGCGAAAAAGCTTGTTAAATACTTAGCCGAAGCAATCCTTACAAGTGAAGTTAGGAAGCTTCTGAATCTGGTCGAGCGATCGGTCCTGCGATACGTCTCGCGATGAGGCACGCTTGAGACTCGCAGGCTCGGAGCCTGGGCAGCGGCGATCGCTCTCGCGAGTAGTGGGCGTTCGTATGGGGATCGGAGGTAAACATGAGCGAGCGCGGGAAAGAAGAAACGTGTCGCCATTCGGTGGGAGGAGAGGAACTTGCGTGCAGAGTCGTCCTTAAGGTTTGCCGCCGTATGCGTATTGCGTCTCTCGGCAGAATTTTCGAGCAAACGTTTTAGCCTTTTTACAGCTTTCTACAATTAATGCGATTATCGATGTCAAGTGTACTTATAGCGGATTAGTCGAGAGAAATCATTAAGATTCTTTTAATTAAACTGTCTGGTTGCTTATATACTTGATTTAATTCTTTTTATCTAAACGAATAGGAATAGCTATCGTTTCAACAACTTTCAACAAGTAGTTCAGACGATCAAGTTTATAGGTCAAAGCCTAATTTCGAACGCAATCATTTACTTCGATTCTCTTCAATTTTTTATTTTAATTTTGATTTTTCTCAGATTAATTAAATTAAGCATATTATTTTACATTGCGAGAAACTATGTTTTAAAAATACCTCGAGTACGCAACAAAATTTGTTGCAATGAAATGTGGATGAATATTTTTAATACTCAATTACCGTTTATTTTTATTATGATCGTCATCTAGTTTTCAAGAATAAGCAATTAATATTTTATGTGTCTTAGTTAATTTTATAAACAATTTTATTTCGTTTTTTTTTCATAAAAATCGTTCACTTTCGCTGAAGGTGAATTTTTAAAGTCTAAATTCTTTTAAAAAAGTTAAAACTTCTACAGAATTTAATATATGATTATAAATTGTGAAGAACGTTAATATGTCATATAAACTACGAAATTGAGACAACACATATTAAACATTTGTTAAATTATACATTTTATAAAAACGTGCAAATATAATCAATAAATATGCTTAAATCAGACATTCTCAAATTTGTCAGTATATAAATATTTTTTTTTGTTTTAGTTTAAAGACAATTTATTTATTTTGTTGATTATTAAAAATAGAATTCCTAATTTCATTACATAACTAATACAAAACTAAAACTGACTGCATGCAAACATTAAATCATGCAACCTTTAACTTGGGGAATCTTTTTTATTTAAATGAAACATAAGCTAAAACGCTGTAATACGTATCTTATTTATAGAAAAAATGAAATTATTTATAATTTTGAAGGAATTAAAGTAATATTTTCGATCATAAACAAGTTTTGGTTATTAAACGAATTTTTTTTCGGAAAAATGTGGAAATTGATTAAATTTCAATATTAATTACGTTTTAAGAAAAATAAAGTAATACTTACCTATTCAACCTAAAATAATATTAATTATAATATGAAACCGCAAATAACGCTATAGATTGTTCAAACAATAAATTCATTATTATTATTATTATTATTATTATTTGACAAGAATTTAAAAAATGATGGATTTTGTAGTATTCTATAAAATTATTCTATTAAACAGTACAATTATTACTGCAATATAATTTTTTATTCAATTTATAGCCACTATCTAACTACTTCTACTTTTTTGAATGTACAGATAAAAAATTTGCTTAGTATATAGGCAATTTTATTAATATGGAAATGATGATTTTACCTTTATAAAAATTTATTTCAATCCTTCATTTGATTTTTTCAAGGAAAACTTACTTATAGATCTTGGTGGTGATGGAGGTATTGCTGGTTTAGGAGCGACTGTACAAGCTGGACGACCAATTTTTGATGGTGGTCTTATTCCCGATGGTTTATCAGACATTTTTAATCACTTAATCATTCATTAAGTAACACTATTAAATAACACTGAAATGTCAAACACATACTTTTTTATAACACTTTTTGGTTTTTTTGTTTAAAAACTACAATGCACATTTTAGCTGAGAAGATTAATTTTATAGAATAAGAGATCTATATTTAATTTTGGATTTTATAAATTTGATTAAATATGAGTTGTATAGAATCAAGCACTTGCTCTGGTCAAAGTTTAAAAGATAACTGAACATGTATGAAGTGATAATTCTTTTTATAATGTGATTTTTTTAAGTTAATTATACGTCTCCTGTTATTTGTGGGTGTAAATTACATATCTGTTACAAGACACTTCAAAGATCATCGATCAGTGTATACAATTGAAAACTATATTCTAAGTAAAATAATAAGAGTATCATGTTTATCATGTCCTACAGTGCAAATAAAAATATTCAAAATATGTAGCAGTAGTTAAAATATACTATTTCCAAAGTATCAAATGCAGCAAAATATATGGCATAACTGATAGAATACCTGTTATTTAATTAATGCTAATGCAAAACATTCAGCTTATTTCTATACACTGTACTGCAAATTAAATCTTGACAATTAAATCCATCTAATATTTGTTTCGATGAAGCAAAATCAGTATCCTTAAAATAAATTTTCACAATATAACGTTAAATTCACGAAGTTAAAGAACTTTAAATAAAAAAAATGTGCATTGCAGAGAGGTTAGGATACAATATATACAGTGTTGTGGCACCCAGCATCATTAAAAAGATACATACTATATCACGATGCGTCACAAAGCGTATTTTTTTAACACCTTAACGTTATCACTGCGTAAAGTAATCACGAAAGTCCTGTCAAAAGAGACAGAATTAGTGGGACATGTCTGTTTGTTTGGTCTTTAAAGCTATGTGTAGAGGCTTTTATTACGGTTTCCGAGTTCGGATTTCATCCGTGACGTTCTCATTCGCACTCTCCTTTAGCGAATATTGTCCTCTCCTCTCTCCGGACTCCGGAGCAGAGGCGCAGGCGACCGTTGAGACGGCGCCAAAGCCGCTTGATGGCCGAGAGATGAAGCTATGTGATTGGTGCATTTGAAAATGCGAGGGTATTTAAAAATGAATGCCGAGTAGTAACGCTAACGACAGCCGCGCGCGCGAGTTGACGATTTTCTTTCTTTTGAGTCAAGAAATAATAACGTGCGTGAGATGCACACGAGGGATCGCGTGTAAATTTTTCGTTTCATTGTGTTTCTCTTAGATTCATTGTTTCGATTTTAGTGATCCGATTGTGCTCCTTTTAGGTTTGTGCAAACGTTATCGTGTCTTTTGTACTTCCTATTGGTTTCTGATCCATGTCACTTGTCTTTGTGCATACTACTATAATTTTGAAGTCAATATTTTTCTACATTCCGTGAATCAGTGGCAAATCACATCAATTTTATTTGCTGATTCTTAGATGTTCAAATATGGAAAAGTATCAACACATACGAGCATTTATTACTGCAGCCTCGGAGTACTCAAAATATCCAAGTGAAACAACAGATTCTGCTATACAAAGGAATCTTGGAGTAAGTCTTTGTTTAAAACTGATTCTTTAATTTATTAGGTTAATGTATTGAAATTTATAATTTACATAATTTTAAATAAGTGATTACAAGTTTTAACTAAAATTTTAATAGGCCATAAGCGCAACTTTAGACCTTAAAATATTCGATCCTGGATGTAGCATTTCTTCAGTATTTTTTGTAAGTCTTTACGAGTTGATGAATACTTTGGGATCAAGATCTAGTTTGATATGGAGTGCTGTAGATGTTTTGCAAACTGCTTGTAAAAATTCTGCTGCTCGTCATGCTCTTATACATACGTATAAATTCACACCAATTTTAACAAGGCTATTAGAGGTAAAATAAAAATATTTATAATAAAAATATTATTTTTTATTTTTAAAAGCAAAATTAATTTCTTTTTATAATCATTTGCTTGAATATTTTTATTTAGGCAAATTTAACATCAGAAAAGCGAATAAGAGCTTTGAAATTATTACAAGAGTTAACATACGGAATAAAAATCTCATGGCAAGAAGCACATTTGCCATATTTAATAACAACTTTATCACAATGGGTTACTCAATCTAGTGAAGAAGAAGTTATTACACTTTCTTTAGGCGTATTGGTCAATTTGTGTTATAAAAATTTACCTGCAGTATATGCATTAATGCGAAGTGTCAATACAAAAACATTCTTGCAAAGTGTAGTTAGAACTAGAGGGCAAAATGTTAATATAAGAGTGCAATGTTGTAAATTGCTAATTATTCTAGAACACACAAATAGTGATATTTTAGATTCATACATAGTGGATGTTGCTTCTGTAACTTTCACAAATATTATTCCTGCTTTAAAAGATGAAGATATACTTCTATTAAGACACATTGTTGATTTTTTTGATGATATAAGGCAAAATGAACGTTTTAGAACGATTCTTTTAACTTATCCAAAGTAAGTTTAATTTTAATATATAACTGACGCAACTAAATATTATTTAAACCGTTTATGTTCTTTCAGCTATTTACAAAATGTCGAAAAAATTTTGGAAACACTGAGAAATGTTTCTAATCGAGAATGTGTAAGCCTTATTATGGAATTTTTATCTTCTTTAATGAAATTGAAAGTAGCAGATTTATATATTTTATATCCTGCCATTGTTAAATCAGCCATATCATGGGTTCCCATTGAATATGTAAGATATATTTTGCTTTAATTTTTGTTTAATCAACATTTTAAAAAACACTAAATTTTATTTTTAATGTAGGTTGGATCAAAAGCATTAGCTCTTATTAAAACTGTTGTAGTTGACTCTCGTCGAACAAAAAATAATGCAGAAGTTTTAGAAGAATTAGATTTATCAGTATTAACACTTTTAATCAAGGAAGATGATGATATGGATGGAAATTTAGAGAAAAATTCTGAATTTATTGATAAAAACTTAACAGAACTTCTGCAGCTGTTTCAAGAATTAATAAAGACACCTGCTATAAGAACCAAAGTTTTAGAAGTATTTTCAGTATTTAAAATGCGAATTTTAATGAAAGATATACTTGAGTGCAATAATGATTCAGGATTATTAGAGAAACCAAGAAATATTTTCCAAGTAAACCCAGTTTTCATTTTAATTATAAATTCAAATTTTAGTCTTGTATTTTAAGTAATATAATTTTCTAGGATCCTTTAACAGATTTTTACATTCATGCATTAGCTCTTACGTCAGATTTAGCTGCAAATAATACAAACTGGTTAACACTGTACTCAGAATTGTTACAAAAGAAACAATTACAGTTTGTAATGGCTACAGCTTTATTTACAGGGCACAGAGAAGTGAAACAAAAAGTTCTACAACTTACTTCAACAGTAGGATTTCCCCAAGAATGGTAATTTATTTTACTTACTAAAACCACTTTCAAATTATTATCAAAATTGAAATTAAAAACTTTATCTTTAAAAGTATTTCTGCAGTTGCACGTTGTATGTCAGAACTGGAACCCTTAGTTTTAGTTCAAGAAAAGACAAATATTTCAAAAGTTAATGAAAATTTAGTAAATCATTCACTTTCTCATGAAACAATGCCATTATTTTCAATGGTCCAGGAACAAAGACTTGATGCATTTATCTCAAAACTTGAAAATGCTTATGAAAAAAATCAATTGCAAGATGTAACAACATCAGCAGTTATGGAACTTTATGAGTACAAGGTATAATTTTTATTTTTAATTGATTTTTGTAATGAGCATTAGTTTATATTTAAATAATAAATGCTTTTAATAGATGGCTGCAATGAGACATGCTGAAAGGACTATGCAAAGTAGTTTAGAAGCAGCTACTAATCATGCAACAAGTCTTCAACATAGATTGGCACAGGTCATTGCTCAATCAAGTCACCTGCACCAAGTTTTATTTAATACTCAACAATGTTTAGAAGGAATTCAACTTGAAAAAAACGCCTTTTTGAAAAAACTTCAAGAAACAGAAGAAAAAACTAAGAAAACTCATACAATACAAGTGCAGGTAATAATATTGAAAATACACATTTGATAGCTTTATTTTATAATAATTATACATTTGCATTTTTTAATTTTTTCTATAGGAAATAAGTGGTTTGAAAAAAATTGTTGTGGACAAAGAAAGTCAAATAAATAAGTGTATTACTCGTATTAAAGACTTAGAAAATAAAAACGAAGAAATTCCCATTTTGATAAATAAAATTAAAGAGCTTGAAGCTGAAGTGGAACAATTAAGTAACAAACAAAAAGAAATGTTCAATAAAAATCAAGAAATGAATAAGTTACTTCAAAAGCTGCAAGAGAGTAATAATAGAAAAGAACAGGTGCAATGCTACCTATTTATTTCTAACACATACAGATATATATATATATATATGTATTTATATATGTAGAATTATTATTTATAAAATGTTATATGTTTTCAGATTATTGAAGAAAAAAATAGAGAAATTACGTCAAACCAGAAAGACATAGCTGCTCTCAATCAAGAAATTAAAGAACAGGCTCAACAATGTGTTAATTACCAAATGACTATTGCTCAAAAAGAAGAAAGTGTACAAAAATTATCGTCTGAAGTTGACACTTTAAGCCGTATGCGTGATATGATATTTGAGTTGACGGCAAAGAAAAAAGATGATTTATAATATTCGATTTACAACTATGTAGGGTGACATATACTAAAATACATTGTATATTTTTTTTAACGTACATCAAAGACGTAAAATTTGTAGAACATTAAGGTAATGTAAATATATGCATTTTAGTCATGTTTAAAGTTTGCGTTACTAAGATTATTTATAAAATACCTGTCTAAAATTAACTTAATTATTTTTTGTCAATAAATCTGTAACTACTTTGCATAAATTTTTGATGAAATCTTACAATTTTAAGGCAGTCACTTTTATAAATTTCTTTTTCGTTTACCAAGTTAAATTATCAAATAATAGTCCGTAAAAGAAACAATTTTAATACCTGTTTTCAGTCTCTTGAGATTGTCAATGGCAACGTTTACAATAATCGAAAATAAGTTTTTCATAATAATATTATATTTTTAATTACTATAAAATATTTGTACTATGAATTATACATCCTTTTATTTTTACATGAGTAAAATTTTAATCATTGTTACAAATTCTTTAACATTGTGTAGATTAATTTTTAGATATTTTGGATAATGGTGATCCGTTTCTTGGGTATAATTTTTGGAACTATTATATATGAGATTTTTATTGAAGATAAAATTGAATTATTACCAACGTTATATGAAATTCTTTTAAAGAATTTATTAGATTTATGTACACATCTATTCAATTTGTTAAAAATGTAATTATACATTGTTAAAACGTAAACGTTGTCATTGATCCAATGAATTTCTCAAATCTACATAATATTAATTTGTTGTTTCTCCGGTCCTCGAAAAAGTGACTCAGCACTTTTAGTATTTTATTATATTCTTCATTGTATATATATAATCAAGTTTTATCATCTCGAGCGAGTGTGAGCGAGCGAGAATTTTGGCTAGTAACAAAATAATTGAACGTTATTAAACATTCATTCAATCTTGTACCAGCAAGATTATAACAATTTTTTGATTTTATTAAATTTCCGATATCTTTTAATAATTTCACATATATATTCCAACTATTCTATTAATAATATACATTTTCTACAATTTTATTGTTTAACAATTTATTCATAAAGTTTTCTTTAAATATTAGTCCGCATATAAATAAAGGTTTTACATAAATAAAATTTCAAATTTTAGTCCAATAATATTGCAATTGATGCAAATTAATTATCAACTTTATATAAAATAATAAAGTCTTTTACAATCTTTCAATAATCTCATTATAAATTTAGTTGGCGTAGTTTTAATTTTATAATAAGATTATTCAGAAGAATAACTTAAGAATTGACATAAGTTAAGTTGTGCTATGTACTGCAAATTTTAGTTGATTGCCAAAGAATATGCAGTTTCAGAAAGCCTCATTTCTTATATTTTTATCAAGAATTCAAATTTTTCTTTTGAAAAACAATTAGTACAATTTTCATAATAACCTTCAAGTGGGTAGACGTGTATCACAAACGTGAAAGAATACTTAAAAGTAGGAAGAAGGCCACGATATTAATTAAAAGATTTCAGACAGGAATATATTTAGAAAAAAGGTAGATAAAAATATAAAGAATAACAAGAAATGGTTGGATAAAAATCTAGAATATAAAATACGTTCACAGAAAAGAGAGCCTACGCGGAAAAGGTATTTTATACTGATATTGTCAGCACTCGCGTCAATTTTTCTTATATCTAAATATCCTGTTTGAGTCATCACTGTTTGATTCATCGCGAAATCAAACCAAAATACTATTTAATTTAATGTACTATATGCGGCAATATCCCGCTAATAATTTTAGCTTATTTTTCATTTGATAGAAAAATAAAATGTACAATATTTTTTTGGAAAGGAAATTATACTATCAAGCTAAATTCTTTTGTTAACTAAAATGTGCTGAGAGTTAGACGATGTAACGGCATATTTGTTATCACGTTAAACGTCTCCTTTCTTCTTGAGGAAATCTGTAATCAACTGTGGCTTCTATTCCACGGTTGTTCAGTGGCTGAAGCAAACAGGAGATAAAAGCAATTTGTTCCTAGATTAATTACTGCTGCTAATAAAAATACGGTATGCCAACGCTCCAACGTTTCCTACAAGAACAAAATGTACGTCATTGATGTCTTAAAATGTTTATAAGATTAATTTTTAAATTAATAATGTTTATAAAGTACTAACGTGACCATTGACTATTTGTCCAATCACATACGGTGCTACAAATCCACAAACATTAGCAGCAGCGTTTGTAATTCCGTACAATGTTCCCGCATATTTTGGTGCAAGAGCGATATGGTTCATCTGATTTCCAGCATAAACTGCACCATAAAGGGAGCTTAAGCCAGATAACATCATCATCACAGTAAAACGATCGCACCCAGCCCATATTGCTCCTAAAAAACTTAAACTCGGTCCCAAAGAGGCTACTGTATTCCATAATTTAAATGACGTCAATGGTGAAATGAGATTGCGAGCTAACAGAGCGTCTGCAAAACTGGATATTATCAAACCCACTACCCATGCAGTTAAGTATGGTAAAGCTGATAGGAATGCATCTTGCTGCACGTCATAGTGCAAAATTCTATCCATATAAGTAGGTAATTCAGTCAACAGGGTGTAAAAAGCCCATGATTGACCGCATTGAGTTATAGCTATGGCCCACATTGGAAGAGATGTAAATATTGATTTCCAAGGTACTCCAGCATTGCACTAAAATGTATTAAAATCATTTCAATAATAGATTAAAGCTGTTTTTAAAATGTACTTTACATTTGCAAAATACTTACATCATCCTTAGTCTCCACGAGAGATTCTATATACGCCCTTTCTTGTGGATCAATACGTGGATGTTTTGCAGGTGTATCAAAAACAAATAGTAACCAAAATATGTACCATATTATTCCTAGGCTACCAAATAAATAAAAGGAAAGAGGCCAACCTCCCCACAGTTCTAGAGAACATAGCCAACCACTTAATGGTAAAGAAATAACAGTTCCAATATTTGAGCCTACAAAAATAAATGTCACAATTAAATATATTTAAATGTAATTTATTTTTATTTACAGTTTTAATACTAACCTGCATAAACCAATGCGGCAAATTTACTTCTTTCTAAAGGCGGCACCCAGTGTGCCAACATACTGTGCATTGCCGGGAAGGTGACACCCTAAATATAGTCGGGTTTAAAAATAAAATAAACTGTTTGTAATAAAAATATAATGCTAATAAAGTAATTATATTAACAATTAACAATTAAATATTCATATTAGTTGGCTTTTTCGATTATTCCGAGCCACGGTGTGGTGAAATAAATAAAAACACATTTATTTAATTTAAATAACGAACAAAAAAAAACAAAATATAAAGGTTTTTTAAAACGATTAATATATGTATAAATCGACAAAGGATTGCCAAAATAAGTAAATATTAATTGTTATAAGGTGGTCTTAAAAATTGTTTCTTTTAAAAGTTGTTAATTATTTAAAATAAATATTATTGTCTGAAGAGGATGGCAGTATCCATCCAAACTTTATTTGAAATCGAAATATATGTGGTTTTATTTATTTCACCATACCTTGGGAAGTTCGAAAAACCAAAATCGAAAATTAACTTTATACCAAATGAAAAGTAATCTACTTTGTATTTATTGAATATTATTTAAAATTAAGTTTTTCAGTTATAAAGTTTTTCAAGCATTTTTAATCATTTAATATCATAAAATTTACCTCAGTGAAACCTTCTGCAAAACGAATTATTAAAAATGGATATAGACCCCAGTATGCTGCAAAGGGGCTTACTACAGTAAGAACAGCTGTTAAAAACACTCCTAAACCATAAACCAGCTTTCCACCTACTTTTTCTGCTACTCTTCCTCCTGGGATATTTGTTAAGACATATCCTAAAAAAAATGCACCAAGAATAATACCTTGTGTCTTTTCATCCCAAGCAAATTCGCCTTCACTCTAAAAGTAAATAAATTTCCATAATTTTTTTGTGCTATTTATTTAAATTTATTATTATTGAATAGAAGCATTAAAGTATAAAAACATGAAAAATAGAGTAACTTACTGGAACAAATGTTGTGTTGACAGGATTTGTTTTACGGCAAGTGTCAATTTCACTTTCATTGTCAGTATGAGGAATGGCTGATTGATTAACCATTGAAACAATTGCAACAGATAAATTTACTCTCATGGCATAAACTAAAGCAAATCCAAGAAAGCCCAAAAAACCAAAAATTTGTCTTGCTTTGACACATAATCGACTATCTGATATAGGTTGACCTGGTGGATGAACTGTAAACACAATAAATTTGTTAGGATGAAGATTAAATTACTAACGGTAAATAAAAAAATAGTAAAAAAAAAAAAAAAATTGAAACTGTTGATAGATTTTGACTTTCTTAATTTCATTTTGAAAATTTTATTAGGTAATTGGTTTTTATTAAATTACAACAAAGGATTCACTTTAAATAAGAGCACTGTTTTTATTCAATGAAACATCAGTTCATTTTCAAGAAGATTTGATTTAACATATCTCTACTGATTTCATCCAGCTTTTTGTTCTGTGTTTGTTTCCGCATACAGCTGATTGTCATAACACATGGCATATTTGCTTATCTCATCAGCATTGGTTTTTGTTTGATAAAAAGTATCAAGCTAAGTAATTTATAATTTAAAAAAATATTCTGTTGACTGAAAATTAAATTAAATCAGTATTTTTTTGATAAGAATATATAATGAATATCTTTATTTAGGTATTTCAAATTCTTGGCCAAAAATTATCAGTTTAAAAATACTGTTACTTTTATTGTTATCTTATAAATACATTATTATGAAAATTTTTGTTATTAAAATTGAATTATTGATATATTTATGAAATGCTGAGAGTTTTCCAATCATAATGATTCTTTAGAAAATATGGTAAAGTATTAAAATAATATTTTCAATTAAAATAAACAAACTGTTTACCTGATTAAAATATATGAAAACTGTTTTTAAAATAAAATACCAATATCATAGTTTTTATCTTAAATTTCTAATAGGTATAAAATTAAAACATAATTTGATTATAAATAATATATAAAAGCTTACAGCAAAAAGTTAACTTTCAATAAAAAAAAGAAATAAGTATTTTATAGGCTTTCTACACCCACATCTTTTATCAGTTTTACGAACATAAGCTCAAGGCTGACAATTTTATAATATTCAGATAATACAAGATTATTAATTTTTATCATTTCAAAATTCTTTCTTAGCAAAAACTTATAAACTGAAATCAAGTATCTCTTTATTTCGAAATTCTGTTCAACAATTGAATAACTGATTGATCTTTATTGCTTTTCCAGGAAATAGCAACTATTATTTCTAATTACCTCACTAGACAGCGGGTACGAAATAATTGAATCTACGCAAAGAGAAAAAAAAAACATTTTTTTTGCGATCAGCTGCAATGCAACGTGCCAGCTGACAATGCTCATCTCACAAAATCTTCTCCATCTACAATACTCGCATATGAAATATGCAACGAATTCTGGTTCTGCAGTGTGCTATTATCATTATACCATTGTATTAGTCTGTTAGTCATCCGTCTCACACGAAGCGGCAGCATCCGTGTCCGTGTGAGAGAGCGACTGTCACCGAAATTAGCTTAGTTCTTTTGTAAGGCCGCCGAGATTGCGCGCGAAAAAAAAAGATCGCGCAGGTGGTGCGCGCGAAGAAAGTAAAACAAACAAACTTTTGTAGACCTTTTTGCAGTGAGTCATTGAGACAGAGAGGTAGGTCGTCCCTCGAGACACTGGGGTCCAGAACCTCCATGATGAGAACGACGACGGCGGCGGCGGCGACGGCGACGACGACGACGACGAGCACCAGCTACTGTGGCCAGGAACGTTTTGGCGGATATCAATGTTCCTTCTACGCCGTTTCTCTTCCTTCAAGCGTGGCTGCGGTCGATGAGACTACTGACTTTCACATCCGCTGTTGCGAAGCATAACTGTTCCGCACGCCTCTTGTTGTTTCTCTCTCCCTCGCTCCGCTCCCAGCGAGTGGTAATTGCAGTTGTGAACACAATGACAATGACGCCTACCTTTACGTCTATCTGTTACTCTTGGTTGATTTTTCGTAAGACCTCGTTTTCTCGCGATTTTGGCGCTCCGTCTTTGTTGTTGCACTGTGCCTGTGCGCGTTTATCGGCTGCTGTGGCTGTCTCTCTTTCTCCCTCACTCCCACTGACTTAGTCGCGCATGCGCGAGTCGCCGCTTATTCAGAGGCACGCTGTCTGCTCTGTTGTGCTCGACCGTTCTGGCCGTTCAATGTAGATGTATGCACCTATATATATGTACGATAAATGTTGACTGCGGGTTACTCTAGTATTATCGGAGACACGTTTTTCCCACTTTTTTTTACTAGCTTGTGATGACAGCTGTTTTAATTAAGTTGGACTTTGAAAAGATTAGGATATTTTTTAAAAGTTGGAATGTTCAACTGTGAAAAGGATTTATTAGTTTTGAGTACAGAGAATGCTTGGTTACAGAAATTATTATTAATTACTAGCACCTTCCAAGCGCGCTAAATATTTTCTATGTTAGACTAAGA
>UCOL01003264.1:0-19991 GCA_900474335.1 Ormyrus nitidulus | reverse complement strand
GACAAGACGTTAAGTTTAAATAAAATAAAATAATTTAACATCAGCCTTGTACGCATTTAATTGTTTTACAGTATTTACTACTTTTCAAGCTTTTTAATTAAAAAATGAAAAACTAACTAAAAGCTACCTGTAGATTGTCTTAAGAAATCAGAAATTGAATATAGTTAATTAAGAAGTTACATTTTCACATGTGTATATATAGGTAAGTTGAACGTTGATCTAGTAAGAGGTAAAAAAGTTAGTATAGTTAAATATCTTCATAAATTATTATAATAACGATATAAAGAACTTGTTATTTGTGAGTGGAGCTTTACAAATTTATTTATAAATAATTTAAATATTAAAAAAACAAAATTTTTATTTAAATTTTGTTTTTTTAAAGAAGCTGATATTGAATGGAAATAAATGATATAAATCTAAAATTATTATTGGAAAAATTACTTATTGAGATTAGATTTCTTAAAATAAAATAACATTCAACGTTTTTAACTTTTAATTTTATTTTAATATACTTTCAAATTTTTTTTCACAATTTCAAAATAATTTTATAAAATAGTTTACGAAATCTTCATTTAGAATCATATTCAGTAGGTTTAATGCTCTTACCAACATTTATTTGGATTGCATAAACTATAAATAATGAGTATTATATACATTACAGTACCCGTTATTTACAGCATTTGTGAATTATGAATAAAAATATTTTGATTTGAATACTGGCATTTTAAGGTGCTTAAGTACAATCAGTATAAAAATATATACATAACATTTGATTCTTTATGTAATAATTTGAATTTCATTCAATTCAAATAACAATAACAAATATAAAATGTAATAGTAGTTGCATTTTATGAAAAATTCACTTAAATAGTGTAAATAAAATTAAGCCAAAAATTATCTACACTTTCCTTAATATCAAAATTCATTATGGCTAGGAATGTGTAGTACACAACAATTTTAAAAAGTGACCATTGTTCTTGAACGGACACTAGTAATTTTGACCACTTAGATTTACAATTTTCCAATTTTTCTCCGTAAACAGATTTTATGCAACATTTTGACATTTCTAAGAAAGCTGTCATGCGAGTATGGGTGTTTAAATTATATTCAATACTTCGAATTAAATCGTTTGTTTTCAAAACTAACAACATATGCCTATCAACTCTCTCTAAAACTTCTGTGATTTTTGGTAATAAGTCTGGTATTTCTTTTTGAAAGAGATCCTTTTCACCAGCACTGTACTTTGTTTTTTGTAAACCATTCATAATTGTGTCCCAAGTTCTACCAGAAACCATACAAGCTAATAATCCATACATATCAGCTACTCCTAAATTTCCACAGTGCGTTTGCATAGCACCTTTATTTCTATCTAAAATAGCAAGCCATAATTTAGAATATTCCCACCGAAATCTGTTAGACAATTCTGCATATAAACCATGATCTAAAAGAACAATTTCAGCTTCATTCTTTCTTTTTCTAATTAAAATATTGCCTGGATGTGGATCTGAATGTACAAAACCAGTAATAAATATCATGTGACTGTATAATTTTCCTAGTTTATTACTTACTTCAAGTGGATTTATATTATTTTTTTTATAATATTTTAAATCATCAACTTGCCCACCTTCTATGAATTCCATTGTCAATACACGACTAGTAGTTAAATTCCAATGAAGTCCTGGAACATGGAACCATGAGTAGTTGGAAAATAGTTTCTTTACTTTCTCTGCATTTTTGCCTTCTCGAGCAAAATCAAGTTCTCGAGGAATGTTTTTTTTTGTTTCATCAACAAGCCAATCAAATTTAAAATCAGGAAAGATCCATGAGGTAATTTTTACTAAAACTGACATAGTTTTTATATCAACATATGAATTTGTTTTTACAGCTCGATGTTGACCTTTAACCGCTACTTTTTGGCCATCCTTTAAAGTAGTTTTGTGCACCTGTGCTAAACTAGCAGTACCTAACGGAATTTCCTCTATAGATTCAAATATTTCATAAGGATTTTTCTTCAAGTCTTCTTTTAAAACAGTAAGAACCTCCTTAAATGATGACTGCGGTGCTGAATTATGTAAAACTTTCATTTTACTAACATATTCTTTAGGAAGCAGATAATCTAAGGCTCCAATGTGTTGCCCAACCTTTATGTAAACTCCTTTATTGGCACAGCAAAGTTCCAATAATTTTTCTGCTCCGTAAGCATGTGCTTCTGATTTTCTTATGCTATATTCTTCAGATGTTTTATTTAAACCACTTTTGTACAATGATGATTGATAATTTTTGCCAATGATAAAAACAGTAGCAGCTGCGCGACCAAGTCGTACAATTCCAATAGCTCCTATATCATAATCATTTGCTCTCAAAGATGCTAATGTTCCAAGTCCTATTGCAGTTGCAGATGCAATCTTTATTGTCCTTTTTGATAAAAACATCTTGTATTTTTAATTCTAAAAAATAAATCGTAAAATGTTAGTAAAAAAGACAACATTGTATTGTATTAAAAAAGCTATTAAATATTTTTAGTTGATTCATTTGTAAATATAGATTTAAATTTAGTTATTTTTATAAGATTATAAAACAATCAATATTTTGAAATAATTAATTGTAATAATAAAATATTTTAAGTAATACAAAGTAAACATTAATTCATATTTAATAAGCTCTATTTTTCCAACTTGCAAGTAAATGTAATCAGCCTTACATTAACTAATGCAAAACAAAAAATTTATAAATGATTTAGTTTTATTTTTAAAATAAAAAGGTCAGACTAACAGAAAGTTTTTTGTTGTTGGCCAAATTTCTTTTTTATTAATTCAGAATAATAATTAATAGAAAAGACAATCTTCTTTAAAATAAAATATATATCTACAATGTTTTTACTTAAATTTATTGTATATACTTAAGTTTAAGTTATATATTTTACATTTTATTACTTTTATATTTCAAAACTTATTTGAATCATATAACTTTTATTATGCAGACATTTGATAATAAATATTTAAATATATATTAATGCTTACCTGTATTTATCAATATTTTCTTTCCTTATGTAATCAATATTTAATATTTAAAAGTAGTCTAATAATTAATTGTTAAATGAACATACTGCTCCTTTTTTAGACTTTAACTTTTACTCTTTTTTGCCAAAATCGAACATTGGAAAAGAATCTTTCTTATGATCTGCTTACTAATATATAAGCAAATGAAGAAAAACTTTCACATTTTTTTGTCATAACGTGTGTAAATTTCGTAAGCAGCTCCACAAATCTATAACCTATATATCCAATTGACAATTCAAATGAATAAAAATGAATTTAAAATAAATATTAATTAAAATAAAGAAGATTAATATATTAATCGTTCAGTACAGTAATGCATACCTACATGATAGCTGTGTGACATAATGTTGTAATCCAAGAATTCAAAATTATAGTTTTAATTAACTTTCACTCATGTCTATCTATCTATATATGAAATTTTAGCAGCAGATACTATACTCAGAAGTTGTCAGCAGCGCCACTAACAAAATCTACTGACACATGCAGACAGCTAATTGGATTTTTACCGATATTATATATATATGCCGACTCACCGACTGTTGAATGCCAAATTGTCAACACTCCCAATTTTTGAAAATTTTTAAAAAAGGAAAGCCGAAGTCGCCTTAACTTTTGTCCAGAGTAGCTTGAACCTCTTCTGCCGCCCCCCTATAGCAAATTAAAGATTTGGACAAAATATGTCCGCAAAGCTCAAAGATATATGCAAAAATATATGATGATAATTTAATTAACAATGAAATTGTTTTTTTTTTAATTGATAGGGTTATATATTAAATAAAATAAACTATTTAAAATAATCGAGAATTAGTTCGTAAGTTTTATAACGTGCTGATCATAATTTAAAATAATGTATTCCAAAATTTGATCGAAATCTGTTTTCCAAATAATATGACGGGAAGTGTCCATAATTTATCTTTTTAAATTGAACCGAATGTAATATAATTTTATTTTTCTTCTTGGTACTGAAATTGTTTTGAAATTTTACTTGAAAAAGTATTTTTGAAAAAGTACTTCTTAAATTAAAAAAAAAGTGTATTAGATTAAAAAATCTTATTCTGTCATAATTTTCTGAAATAAGTTTTGTTTCCAACTTATTTACAAAACAGAAGATATTTTTCTGCAATTTATTTTTATGCATTTACAAGTTTTAATTTAATGTAAACACAAACTATAAGTTTATAATTTTGTTAATATTAATAATTTAATTTTTATCTGCGTAAGATACCTTTATTTTAAAAGTTTTTTTTTAAAACAGTGAAAAATTAATAACAAAAAATTGAAAATTATTTTGACAGTGCAATAAAAAAGATTGCTTAAAAATTTTCAATTCAAGCGTAAATTTTGTTCTTTTAGAACCATGTGTTACATAAAAAACTAAATTCTGTTCTGCTCTCCAGAAATTAAATTAAACAAACGTGTTTATTAATTATAAGTACATAAAATGATTTAACACATCAATAGGTAATCTTATTAGAAACATTTAATTTACGAATTGCCTATTACTAAATATTTTACACAATTTAATATGAAAATACGATGTAATTTACATTGTCGCGTACATTTCATAATATATACAGTTTTATCACATTGACATTATCATTACCACCTATGTACATTTCCCCGATCTCCTGCATGTTGCATTATTAAATTCTGTAAAAAAAGTGATTGTTTTATATTATTAAAGAAAATGTTAACGGATAAAATAACGCTTTAATTTTTAATACATACTTTAAGGGGTTTTAAAGCATTTGTTAATTGCAATCCCAAGCTCCTTGCGAGAACGACAGGGGGTGCTGATCCTCTGTACAATCTATGTAGAGCATCAATAGCCAGCATTGTTGGAATATTATGCCATTGTCTCATACTCTCGTATTTGTGTAAATAAGTCAAGTCATTGATTAATGCTCCATTATTAGCAGCCTCTGCTAAAACTTGAACTAATGCTGATACATCTCCAAATCCTAAGTTTACACCTTGGCCAGCCAGAGGATGGACTCTGTGAGCTGCATCACTGGAATATAAAAAAAATTGTTTAAATTTATTGTTTGTAAAAAAGTGTAAAGATTGAATATAAAGGTTATTAAATTAACTATTTTTCTTTGTTATCAGTTAGGCAAATAATTTTTTTTTTTAAATAATTAATACTCACCCTACTAAAGCAACTCCCGGTTGTACGTAATGAACGGCATGTCCAAATCCTAGCGGAAAAGCTGCGCGAGAATTTGGAACGATACTGTTTATCGACGGCTGCAACTGTCTGGAAATACCACTTTGTAATTGAAAGGTTTCGAGCAATTGCTGCAATGCTTTCATGCCACCTTCAACTACAGCATTTTTCGGATACACTTTCCATAGAGCATCGTTTAGATTGTCAACGAATTCTTCCTCGGAAACGGCTAATAATTTCTTAGCTTCTTCAGTTGTCGTGGACCATACAAGGGAGCTCAACGAATCTGTCAACTGCAAAGATGTTATCAGTTACAATTGGTTTTTTATTTTCTTCGAAAATTTTCTTCGAAAATTTTCTAATACGTTTTGCAAGAGATAGTTAACGGAGTAATTTGGAGTTAAAATGAAATTTTTATTTTTTATTGAAATTGTGATAAAATTAAAATTACGATTAAAATTATCCATTTTTTCCTGATCAAACTAACTTCCTTTTCTTCTGAAAATGTTATCTCTTTTAAATTATGTGTAATTGTTTCAAGGATAAAAGATCTTAAGAATAAAATGCTATTAAAAAGTTATTTAAAAATTTGTTCAGTCAATATTAATTACAAATTGCTGATAATTATTACTTGGTAACTATCTTTAATTTCTGGATGAAAATGCTTTCCTCTTAAATAATCGAAAAGACATAGTCAAAAGGTTAAGTTATATACTTACTGGTAAGAGAGCAACAGGTCCATTAGGTATAAATCGTTGCCATGCTACAATATTTTCAGTTGGCTAAAAGAAACAATTAGAGCGTCGTTAAATAAGATTAAAAAAAAAACATTATAAAAATATGTTCTATACTTATTATGAAATATAAAATCTATTTGTTACGTCTCAATTTTACAAACCATTGATAGTATAAAAGTGGACGTTAAATAAGATTTAAAAAATCATAGCAAATATAAAAAATGATTTAAAGATTGTTTTTTATCAAAAAAAAACATAAAATTTACGTCTAATTTTTTAAAGTAGATATAAAATAATTCACATTATTTGTTTATTTGTTAATTTAACATTAACTAAAGCTATAATTTTTTGGACATTATTATAAGCAATTACAAAGATTTAAATAATACTCACCTCTGACAATTTGACCGTTGCAACAATAGCCATTTGATCGTAATCCCAGTCGATGTACTGGACCCCCATGGCTTTTCTGACCCTCGACCTCTGTCCATCCGCGCCAATCTAATTGACCAACATAAAACAATTCACTTAAAAAAAAAAAAAGAAAAAAAAATCGAACTCCACCAAAACCTCCGATCGACCGCGACGCCAATGAATAAAGCATGTATCATTCCTTTCTCTCTCCCCGGACGTTCGTCCCAGACTCAACAGCATTGTTTCCCATGCAAATTTATTGGTATTATTTGATACGTCGCGGAGCGGTGTATAATAATCGGTCGGTCGTCGTGTATAGGAAACTCGGCGGCGCGCGAGATTTCGGTGCGCGCGACAGGATTTACGATAATGCGGTGAGACGCGCGACACAACCGCGGCTCGGGAGAAGGGAGAAGGAGGAAAGAGACGGCAACACAAAGTCCGGAAATAACTTCAGTTTCAATTCAAAGTTTGCTGGGTGTTCCTGAAAGACTCTTCGGATATCTCTCTTTTTCGCGTATCTCCCTTCGGCGCCGGCGGTCGAGAGCGAGATTTACTTTTTACCCGGGTTTTTTTTTTTTTTTTGTTAAACTCCTCCACAGCTGGCAGGCAAGTATACGTTACACTCGATTCTCTCGTTTAAAACGATAGTCGTTCATTATCCGTTGATCGGTTTTTCGCCCCTCCCGTTTCTGTGACAGATGTGTGCGCGACGTGTGCTTGTTTATCTCGCGAAAGTGCAATTTCTCCGACGCGATCGTTGCGCGCATGAAAAAAGGGTCGAGGCATTATTAGAATCGAGAACGTCGCACTAAAAATTAAAATTGGAAGCATTTTGCGCTTTCATCAAAGGATGTAGCTATCAAGCTTGATAGATGAATGAGTGGCGGACGCCGCGGACTAAATAACGGTGTGTCGGGATTGTTTGAAAACTGCCACGCTTGGCATCGCAATTCAATCCGCGAGTGAGAGATTCCGAAGGCGAGTTCATTGATATCTTTTTTTCCCTTTTTTTTTTTTTTTCTTGTTCCACTGACGTTACAGTTACAAGAGGAGATGCCGAAAGCATCGAACGCTAAAAATATCTGCAATCTGTTTTATAAACATCCCAGAACACATGCCGAGCTTTTAAGTATACACAGGGCGAGGGATATAATTTTAGAGTATTAAGAACTGAAGGATGAAGAGGGGCCTGTTACCGCAAAGAAACCAGGGAGTATGAGTAAATATTATCGGTCCTATTAGTTTTTCCGGAACTTGAACGGTGAGTCAGACACAGCTAATTCGTTTAGTGGCTTCTTTTGGCTCCTTTTTTTTCCTTCGATTAACCACCGTTTTTTATTGTTGCGGCGCAGAAGAGAGTGCAAATGTCTAGCAGAGGTAGATCGAGCTTCTTAGACAAGCTGGCCAGTCGGAGCAAGTCGAAAGGCAGCGACGAGAAAGACCAAACGCCGAGCATCTTCATCGATTGCGAGGTGAGGCTCGCTTTTCTGTTTATTCGTTAAAACTCAATTCTCTGTGAGATTTTAATTTTTATTGCCGTAATTCATAACAACACTTCGTTAAGATTTTCATGGCTACATGAAGATTAAAGATGAGGTGCGGAAATTCTGGCAGAAAGTCAACCCTTTTTTTTTCTTGCTTTGACATATTTCACTTTTGAAAGCCTAATGAACGCTCGAAGCAAATTTGATTTAAAATTATTAGCAATAAATATATGCGCTCATTTAATTTGCGAGAGTTATAAATAAACTCACGTCGCCTCTTAATTCATCTTGTTTAAAACGATCGTTTTCGGATTTCGCGCTGATTTTTTTTCCGCGTCACTTGAAAGTGTCAAATGAAGCCTCCTCTATATTTATAATAAACGTCAAAAATTGAGACCGCAGCAATGAGTAACGCGAAATTCAGTGCGTCTTTTACTTTTAAACCGAGATATAAGAGCGCATAAGTCAATCATTAAATGTGACGTCACGGTGCTATATTTGAAGGTATGAAGCTATAATAGATTTAGCACAATGATTCCTGCCATTCACCGTCCGTTTGAAAATTGTTAATCTTGCGAAACTACCGTATAGTTGCCGCAATAAAAAGTTTTATCGCCGAAGCGTGTCTTATTTAACAATTTAATTCGAGCTTTATCCGCCGATTCCAATCTACCCCGCCGCGAGAAGCTAATTCAATTTAGAGAAAACAAAATTGAATTAAATAACCTTATAAATCAAACGAAAATACTCGAAAGGATGAAGAGAACATATGGATGGAAAACCTGGGCACCGACAGCATCTCGTCGGAGAGCACTTCCGGCTCGTTCGTCTGCCCGAAGCACCGACCAATTTCCCACCAGCAGCTCTGGGACAAGGAGGACGTAATTCTGTCGCTGACGAATCTGCCGGCGGGCGAGGCGGCCCTCGCCACCCTGCCGAACCTGAGCGGCGAGGCGCTGGACAAGGCCATCGACGAGATCAGGGGGAAGAGCGTTTCGCAATCGGCGGACTTGTCGGTCCTCATACCGAGATTCGCGAATGGGTTCGTTCCAACTTTAAACAACGTCGCGCTAATAAATTGCCGCGGAAGAATTTGACAACGTATTTTTTGCGTGATTTATACGCGGCCTCTTATATTTATTGCGCGTAATACGGCTACAAATCAGCTTCGTTTTTTTTGCAATAAAAAGGAGGCGGGAAGTGGTGCCAACTGGATTTATTTTTGGGGGGCACCACCCGGGAAGCTTTTCGGTGTTTTTCGCGGGGCACAATTATTTATCGATCATTTTTATAGACAATTTGCCTGATGTCATCTTTTAATGATCAAGAAAATTCCGCATTCTTCATCTCGCCGCGCGGTGCGCAAATATTGTTCGCGTCGCGTTGAAAATGTTAAAAGCTTCGCGGCGAAAATTATTTGAAAAATGTTTACTACCCACTGTACCATCCGTCTCGCTAAGCAATCCAAATAGAGCAAACCTAATATGTTTCCAGATACATAAGGAAAGCCTCGTTAATAGCGGAAAACGAATCGGCCCTGTCAGCGACGCCGGCAGAGCTCATATTAAAGTGGCCTAATACCTGTCTCCTGGTGGCCTGTTGGCTCGGACATCTAGAACTCGTCAAAGTCCTCTTAGAAAAGGGAGCGCAAGTCAACTACCGCGACTCGGACGGCAGGTATATATATATATATTTATCAAAACGTCGAGAAGCCAATATACCGTCGCGGAGAAGCGTCACCAAACATCATACATTTTAACCCCCGCAGAACCGCCCTGCACTTGGCTGCCTGCTCGGGCTGCTCCTCGAAAATCATCGAGGAACTGCTCCGCTACGGCGCTGACCCGAAGGACTGGGACTTCGGCCGGAAATGCACGCCGCTGCACTGCGCCGCGGCGGCCGGCGACGTCCAGGCCGTCCAGTGCCTGATGAAAGCCGGGGCGGACATCGACGCCGGCCTGTCGGGCAAGAGCCCGCTCTTCTACGCCGTGCAGAACAACGCCGAGAGCTGCGCGAGAGCGCTGCTGCAGGCTGGAGCGTCGCCGAATAACCCTCAGGTTCGAAAATACACCCACTGCCTCCGCCCCGATCCTCCCATACACTGAGAGAAAGAAATGAGTAAAAATTATACTGTTTTTTATCGTTATTTCAGATGTGAGAAGAACAATAAGAATATTTACTGTATGTTTTGATTTAACTGTAGTTTTCGATTTTAATATTTACTATTCATCTAGTAAATATTATTTTTCTTAATTCTCATATCTGAAACAACGATAAAAAATAGTAATTTTAACTCCTTCTTTCCTCTCAGTGATAAATCGTCTCGACCCTCCTTCTTCATTTCACGAGTCACGTATGGCCGCGGGCCACGAGTCATTTATCGAGAGTAAACCGCGTTTTTGCCACCGCACACGCAGGTCTACACGGAGACGCCGCTGCACGTGGCCGCGAGCCTCGGCGCGGTGGAGTGCGTGAGGCTGCTGCTCAGTCACGGGGCGGACGTGAGGGTTCAGTTCGGCCCGGCGAGATCGACGCCGCTCCACCTGGCCGCCGAGGAGGGCAGTCCCGAGTGCACGAGGCTCCTGCTGGAGGCCGGCGCGCTTCCCGACGCGAAGAACTCCCGGGGACAGACGGCGCTGCATCTCGCGGCTCTCGCGCAGTCCGTCGAGACGCTGGACGTTCTGATTGCCGCCGGGGCCTCGCTCAACGCCGAGGACGACAACGGGAGGACGCCGCTGCACGCCGCGGTCGCCAAGGCGATCAGGGGCAGCGAGCTCGTTCGGGCTTTGATACAAGTTAGTAAATCTGTACAGTGAGAGAGAAAATGAGGGAAAAATTACTATTTTTTGTGGTAACCGAGGGACAGACTCAAATTATGACAAATTAAAAAAATTAATATTTTGAATAGAAAAGTTATTATGACTTTTAATAGTAATTTTTTCTATTATTATTGTAAAATTTGGCATAATTTGAGTCTGTCCTTCGGTTACCACAAAAAATAGTAATTTTACCTTCATTTTTTTTTCTCAGCGTACGAAAAATCGATTTTTCGCTCAAACGATTTCGTTGATTTCTTGTAAAGCAGCTAAAAACTGAATAATTTTCCAGGCTGGAGCACTGGTGAACAAGCCGGACAAATTTGGCTACACCCCCCTGCACATCGCAGCATTGAACGAGAGTTCAGCGGTCGTCATACTGCTGCTGACGAAAGGTGCGGATGTCACCGTCAGAACGAAAGGAGGAATATCGGCGCTGAGTTTCATCATTCGAAGAACTCCCGACGTACTGCCAAGATTCGTTGCGCGACTCGATCAAGCGATCACTCTCCACGATCACGAGTTGGGAGATCTCGATTGTGAGCTTCGATTAGATTTTAGACCTCTGGTACCGGGAGGAAGGGGCGAAAGCGATTTGATGCTTTGCTTGGTGGAAATCGGCCAAAGGCACATTCTGAGACATCCGCTCTGCGAAAGCTTTTTGTATTTGAAATGGTTGAAAATTCGAAAATTCTTTCTGTTTAGCTTGGTTTTTCATTCGATATACGTAGCTATTTTTACGGGTTACGTGTTCACGACCTTTTTATTCTCGATATCTAAGCTGAGCGGCATTCTCTTTTGGTTCGTTTTAATGTTCACCTTGATACTCGCTTCGAAAGAAATTTTTCAAGTGGCTCACGGTATTTGGGTTTATGCGAAAGGTTGGGAGAACGCGCTTCAATGGAGCGTCATTCTAACGTCTGCGATGGTGCTGATCAAACCAATTTCCGATTGGCAGTTTCACATTGCTGCTTTAGGAATTCTGCTTGTATGGGTAGAGCTGATGATGATTGTTGGAAGGTTTCCAATGTTTGGCCTTTACGTCCAAATGTTTACCCAAGTTGCCATAAATTTTTTTAAATTCTTAGGTGCTTACATATGCCTTATAATAGGATTTTCACTTGGATTTAGCATTTTACACCACAACTACCAATCTTTTGAAAATCCATTGGTAGGATTGTTAAAAACTATTATAATGTTATCCGGAGAATTAGACTTTGAAGATGTGTTCTTTAGTGATAAAAAAGGAGAAGAAATTAAGTATGCTGGAACAGCACATTTGATGCTACTAACTTTTGTGATACTAGTCACAATTATATTGGCAAACTTGATGATGGGTCTTGCAGTATCTGACATACAAGAACTTCGTCAGTGTGCTGGCCTTGACAGATTGGTAAGAAGAGCTGAATTAGTTGCTCATTTAGAAAGTTTACTATTTTCCAAATTGTTAGATTATGCTCCAAAAAAAATTGTTAGAGCTTGTAGGAGTAGTGCCTTATTACTACATTTGCCTCACCATTGTGCCATTCATATTCGACCTAATGATCCAAGAGAGAAAAGATTGCCAAGAGAGCTAATTAAAGCTATTTACAGGCTTGTAAGTGAAAGAAAGTCAAAACAAAAATTTTATGGAAACGCATCAGTACGAAGTTTAAATGGTAATGGATTTGAATCAAATAGATTAAGTAGGTTGTACAGTACTTCATCTTTCAGTGAAAACAATCGACAGCAACTTAATGATTTAGCAATGGAATTGAAAAAGTGTTCTATGACTATAGGAGCGCGTTTAGATTCATTAACTACAAAAGTAGAAACTATTGCAAAAGAATTAGATGCTAATTCTCTATTACAAGATTGCAATAACTTTTAATTTACTAGTTTACATTATTTTATTTATAAAAGAGATATTTGTTTTGTAGCAAATTTAAGGTTTTGATCTACATATTTAAAGATAATTTATTTAATTAAAAGGTATGTTTAATTTTAAAAAAATTGTAGAAACCTTTTAAACAAAAAAATTAATTAAACTTACCAATAACTTGGCTTTGAAATTTTTACCATCTTCCAAGCGCACGTTTGATTCATATCCAAATTGGTCCGGCAAAATAATATCTTCAACTTTGGCATTGTTTACAACTGTTACTGAATCCTTTTCTTCTAATTGAGTAGTAACTGCATGTAAAAGTAAATCATTTTCCACAATGTATGCTATTTCATCTGCTAAATGATCTTCATTAAATGTTATCATAGCATCTGAACAAGCATCCCATATCTGTTAAACAAAAAAAGGTTGTGAAAAAATTGTTTCAAATTTTGATTAAAAAAATTTAAAGTCAAAATGTATTTTGATAGATTATGCATTTGTTAATATATTTTTATACACTTATTAAATAAAATATCTTTTGTCTTAATAAATAATTAGTTTATTTAAAAACCATCATAAGATTCAGTTAAACTTACCTGCATTTTCCGAACAGGTGCACACCGCACTGATTCTATAATTTTCCATGCTCCAATACTTGACAATAGTACTCTTGTATGTTTATTTAATGCTACTACTCTATTTGAATACTGTTCCTTCGGTTCGTATTTAAATTTATCACCTCCTTCAAGTAAGAGGATCTTTTTAGATTCTAACTTTCTGTTATTTGCTGTAAAAATAAAAGAATAAGTTATAAAACATTATTAAATATATTAGTATCTAAATAGTATTATCAATTTTTTTGTTTTTCTTAATACAAATTAGAAGAGCACAGAAAGTAAAAAACTAATTTATTTTATATATTTTAAAACCTGTTTATAAATAATGTCAAGCTTTTGAGCTGTCATAATCTTTTTCAATTAAAAATAAACAAAAATACGCAGCGCTAACCTAAGGCGCAGGCCAAAGTGGTGCCGACCATGCCTCCTCCTGCAATAACAATGTCGTAAGTTGTATCTTCTGCAGACCCATGATTATTCCTCTTTACTTGTGCTGATCCGGGAAAAAGAACACCCTTGCATTGTCTTGAAAAGAGGGTGAAAGTACCGCGAGACAGTAAACGCGCCTCGACGATAGCAGCCATGTTTTCCGCTTAATTTTATTTGATATCGTCCGGTAGTTGGTATTCGTTCGTTCGTCTTCACCGTCGTGTCGTCAGCTGTGCAGACGACTAACGTGCTGAATGCGTAGAGTAGAATGGCTAGCTGAACTAGGAATAAAAACAAAACTAAACTTGGATTTGGATTTGGAATAGTGCCAAATTTTTTTAGACAAGCTATTTTTTGCTCAAAATGTATTCAAAATAGTAGTTTCTGATGACTTTTTTATCATCTTAATTTCTGGTTATTTTTCAGATCATAATGATTGATCTCATACATGCCCATTGGTTTCCATTGGCTTCTCAAGGCAATATTTACTCATTAAGTACTTTACAGTCACAGAAAGGATCTAATAAAATATTGGTTGCAACCCTGAAACGAAAAATTTATTCATTTGAATATCATGAACATTCTAAGTGGAGATTAAAACCACTTGTTAAAGAACTTCTATTTACTTATATTCCAAGTAAATTAATTATATTCACATATTATAAAATTTATTTTTTAAATTTAATATTATATATCTTATTAACATAATCATAGATGGGGCTGAAATTATTGCCATAGATGCATACAATAAATCAACTACTGCAGACGAGTTTGTTATAGGAATAACTATTATGAAACAAAGTGGAGAAACTTCCATTGAAAGATATTTAAATATATATACAGAAGGTGTAGGTGATGGTGAGGAAAATAATTCATTAGAAGCTATTGCTCAAAATTGTTTAATGGTAGAATTACCATACACACCTTACTTGTTATATCATACAATTATACCACAATCTTCTGGTAATGAGGTAAGCCATGCTAGTCTATAAATTTGACAGTTTAATTTTAATAAATATATACATTGCTTAGATTGTTTGGCTTATATCTGGAAATGATAATAAAATTCACATTATTAGAGAAGATAAACAAAATCATAGTTACACTGAAGCACAATTAGAGAACTATTTCCCAGAATTAGATTCTTTAAATGCTATTGCTTTATGGATTAATATTTATTACTATGAAGACTTTAAAATGTAAGAAAATAAATCTATTTTTAAAATATAATTTTAATCTAATTCGTATTTCATTTGTCTTGAAAATTTTAGGAGACTTACTGCTGTTACTTGTGAATGTGGTTTGTTTAAGTTGGCCAAAGTAAATACTGGAACATTGGAAATTATAGAAAATTGGTCTTTAAGATATGATAATCCTGTATGCAGTGTGAGAATATTTCCTTGTCAAAATGAAATCAAAAAACCTGCTTTTCTCGATATTGAATATGGTGAATGATTTTGTTAAAATTGTTTCTTTTAATGAAATATTATAATTAACTATGCACATTTATTTTATATATAATATATAATTCATCATATAATATAATTTTCAGACAAAAAAAAAGATCTTAAACTAAATGTTCTTTTAAATACTGGAAATGTAGCAGTTATATTTCAGTAAGTTTTGTTTAGTTCAGTTACAAAAAAAAATTTTAAAATGAAAATTAAACTTAAAATTTTCCAGGGATGTCTTAAATAAACAAATGAGCTCTGATGTAATGCTAAGTGGAAATGATTTAACTTCAGATTGTATTTTATGCTCTTGTATCGCAGACATAAATATGGATGGTCAAAATGAAATACTACTTGGAACATATAAGCAAGAAGTTTTAATTTTTGCAAAAACAAATAATATATGGAAATTAATTGACAAAAAATTATTTGATGCTCCAATTCATTCTATGAGTTACTTAGATTTGGCTGGAGATGGTGTTAAAGTTTTAGTAGTACTTACACAACGCAGTGTGCACATTATGCAGGTAAATATATGATCAAATCAAATAAACAATAATTTTTTTAATTAATATAATTTATGATCATTCCTACTTTTAGCATGATCCAAAAGATATAACAAAAAAATGGCAAGAAAGGTTTTCTAAATTGTTATCTTTAATGAATATAAATGACTGATATTAGGATAAATAAATAGAAAAGATTATCTGTGATGATTTGTACAAATTGCTATATTTTACAGTTAAAATAAAATTTATATATATTTATAAATGACATCTTCTTTTTTCGCTACTGATTGTAATTCTAATTTAACAGGACAATGTAAGTAATAACTAAGAAGTTCTTCTGTATATCCAGTCAGAAAGTATATTTTCTTTTGATCGATAGCTTGTCGAATAATACCTGCCACTCTAACCATATTATGATGTCTTTTAATAATTATTTCACTAAGAAAAAGATTGTGCCAAGTTCCAGTCATAAACCTGCGGATAAACATGTCTTCTATTGCACTTTCCATTGGTCTGTTACCATCAACAATATTTGCTAAAAATGAATTTTTCAATGAATTATTTAATTAATTATTAGAAATAACAGTTGTTTTTTAAAGTTATACAGTACATGTATTCCAAGAATTCCAAGATTTCTTATGTGCTATCTCATTTGGTTTATGTGCCATTTCATACGTTAAAGGCCTAGTTCTTCTTAAAGTTACTTTGTAACGTCCTGATGTAGATTTATTCATTGCAGCACTCATATGAATACATCTTCCTATTACTGACTTTTGAATTGTACTTATTACCTGTAATATAAACAATTAAATAAATACATGTAATATTGAAAATGTAATAAAAAAAAATACAATTATTTATCGATCACTTATGATCTTTTTATTGATGAAAAACTAATATACAGATGACAGTACACATGAAACCTATTAATTAAGAGGTTAGAGTGATAAATGTGAGGAAATAATTGTATAAAACAATATCTTACTGTATTTAAATTCGTAAAGAGAACCATTGTCATGAAAAAATTGGTTTTTATTATTTAATAAAGTGAATTAACTAACTTCTTATATTAATTCAAATAATAATATTTTGCTTTTACCGGAGTACTTTAGGTGCATTCGCACCGAAGTACTCACAACTACACGGCAAGTTTTCATGAAAAGCGATATTGATAACGTGGCCTTTGACGTTTAATAGTTACTGTCTACTTATTAATTGTTATTTTAATCGTGGAGTCGAAAAATTCCAAAATGAGACGGACACATTCCGGTAAATAAAAATCATAAATTTCTTAAGATATTTTCATAGAAGCTTTTTCAGTAAGTTTTTCTTATTTTAGCAGGTTATGCTTATGAGCCATTACCAAGTACATCACATTCTTTAGAAGAAGATAATGATCGGATGGCTGATGAATTAAAAGAAAAAATTAGTGCATTAAAATCACTATCTATTGATATTGGTACAGAAGTTAAATATCAAGACAAGATGCTCAGAGATATG
Organism: Ormyrus nitidulus; assembly: GCA_900474335.1. Taxonomy (NCBI): domain Eukaryota; kingdom Metazoa; phylum Arthropoda; class Insecta; order Hymenoptera; family Ormyridae; genus Ormyrus; species Ormyrus nitidulus. The sequence continues at coordinate 2,941 of UCOL01003264.1, read as the reverse complement.
GTTAGTTTTCATGACAAACTCTTTTAACGTAAAAGTTTGATTCTCAATTTCTTTTACTTCTAAATATTGCAATTTATGTTATTATTTATTATGTATTATTATTTAATTCCAGGATGATGACTTTGAAAGAACAAGTGGATCACTTACTAATTCAGTTACTCGTGTTTTAAGAATGGCTAAAGGAAGTCATAATTATTACATCTTATATATATTTTTGTTTTCAATAGGAGTATTCTTCTTTTTGTGGATTTTTTTAAAATTTAAATGACACCTGAATAATGATTGAAGATTCATTCCTATATTTGTTAAGCTAAATCTATTTCACATTTTGAACTTTGTGCAAGAGGGAATGGTGAAAATTTGTATATAGATTGGTCTACTATTTATTATTTTATTTTAATTAATATCTATTTGTGTACATTCATTTATTTATTAAGCTCAAAGAAATATTAAAAACCAAAATTTTAAATATTTCTTTGACTTAATGTATATAAAAATATTTGTAAAATGTTTCAATGAATGCTGGTATTTGTACTGATAAAAATTTATGTTGTTAATAAATGAAATTTTTCTACACATTTTTTAGCTATAATTAAATAAAATATTTAAAATATTATGAAGTCCATGACAGTTCAATTATAATTTTTTTTTAATAATTTTTTTAATCATAAAACTTTTATTGTAAATTGCAGAAATAAATGTTCTTTATGTTTTATAATAAATATAATTTGACAGACATCCAAATTTTAAACAATCTTAGTTACAAAAGTATTTTATATTAAATAATCCATTTTATTTAACAATTAACGTAATTTTTTTAAGTATAGAATTTAAAATTTGATTTTTATGAACTTTTCAATTATTTAAAATAAAAAAAATTTGTTAAAATCAAATAGAAGTCAATGCTAAAAATACAAAACTATAAATCATCTAGTATAGTGCAGTTTGCATTAGCCGATTATAATTATTGCAGAAGCAGTGCTGCCAATTTCGTTCACTTGCATTGTTGTCGTCAGCTATTTTCATCAGCTGTTCAGTTTTTTTACAAAGAGCGAATCACTGACCACTATTTTTGTAATTTAGATGAAACGTACATAAATTTTCAAATATGTCGGGGTATTCGCAGCAAGGTAATTATTGGATACCACCAGAAGAGAATCAATATTATGCTGATAACAGTAAATTTGAAAACAATAGTTTTGGTCAACCTAACCAACAGTTCGATTTTGCAAATTATAATGATCAGCAATCAAGCGATTACGGGTCATATGCTCAACAAGATTATTTAAATCCAAATCAAAATGTATATTCTGGAGATCTTTATACACCTGACAATTATAATCAAGGTTTTATTACTATTTATGTTAATAGTACGTCATACAAGAAAGAGGTAAATTTACAAAATTTTTTATTTTTAGGTTCAACCAATTTTACAGACGAAGAAGATGAACCACCATTATTAGAAGAACTCGGAATAGATCCAGATAGAATTTTACAAAAAACTTTAGCGGTTCTTAATCCATTCCATAGGCGGGGACAAACCGATGATGCTAATTATTTGTTACAAGATTCAGATTTGGCAGGACCTTTGGCATTTTGTTTAATGCTTGCAGCATTTTTGGTTTTGTCTGGATCAAAAGCAAATTTTGGATATGTATATGGATTAGCAGTAACTTCTTGTTTACTAATGTACATTCTACAATCTTTAATGTCCAGTACTGGATCTGTTACCTTAGCGTCAGTTGCATCTGTTCTGGGATATTGCATACTTCCAGTGGTTGCTTTAGCAGGACTTGGAATTTTCACTAGCCTTCGAGGTTCAGGAGGCTTAATACTAGCATTATTAGCTGTTGCATGGGCTACTTTATCCTCGTCTAGACTATTTTGTGCCATGTCAGGAGAAGAAAAGCAACGACTTTTAATTGCTTATCCCTGTCTACTGTTATACGGAGTCTTTACGTTAATTGTAATTTTCTAAATAAATTTTTTAATTACATGGAATTTTGTGAAATTTAGATATTTTTTTAAATATTAAACTAAGTCAATATAATAAAATTTTTTGATATAAAATAAGGCTTTAATTTATTTAAATATGATGCATTTCAAAATACAAAATTTAAAATATAAAAATCTTGAATATATATTTATAAAAAATTTATTAAAAAAAAGAATCATAAAAAACATGAAATTTGTAATTTGCTTTAAAAATAACTGCTTTAATGTAATAACTTGGTCACGTAGTAAGTTTTGCAGATCATAATTAGTTGTAAATTACTTATCATCTTAAAATATACTTAGAACGAATTATTTGTATGAAAATTTTGGTATTAGTTTTAAGACTATATCGTCACCTAAAGCATTTAAAATGTTATATGTCAAATTTCTGAGCTTGTTTATTTAACAGACCAGTAATCTTTTAATATTATTATATTTTAATATTTTAATATTTTCCTTAAAATTTTTCGTTTTCTTTTTTAATAAAACTTAATTTATTATGATATATGTTTTACATTTTGCGCTATGAAATAGACGCTTCTATCCGTCTTACATTAATAGTTTTTTTAAAGGGCTAAGTCGCAAGCGTATTCCAGGTAATGGCACGCGCGTCAAAACATTCGCGAATGAATGTCTGCCATTTAATTCGCTGACCTTTTAAAAACTCTATTCTAAATCGTTTTAATTTTTACAAATAACGGCGCTCTTAACAAATAATTTTACAAAATATAATTTAAAAAAATAAATATTACCCTTTGAATCTTTTCAAACTTTTGGAAAGAATTTTCCCATTAATGTAATTTTGAAACGAAGTCGCGGCGCTGTTTTTACTGTTCATTCATTGAGGATTCTCAAATCGACTTAAGAACGTTGGTGCCAAATATATATGTCATGCTCGTGCGGGGCGAGGAAAGAGAGTCCCCTCTCCCGCGCGCCACCTCTGCAG
>UCOL01003263.1:0-20081 GCA_900474335.1 Ormyrus nitidulus | reverse complement strand
GGCCGAGTAAATAAATCAAAACCGGCCCCGATTTTCGCAAGGCGGTGGAAATAGCGATTTGACACGAGCTGAATCCCCCCCCCCTCCGAGGCGCGGTTCTAAAAGCGTGTATACCGATCGCTCTCCCTCGTTATCGGGAGTTCAAGGATGCGTCCCGCGGAGCGACAGCCGCTGAATCTTTTAACGGCTCGTGCACTTTTCCGAGGCGGAAAAGAGCTGGTAATTGCTGCCTATTGCTTTCGCGAGGCGGGGCTTCGATTTTGAATTTTTTTTTTAGCAAACGCTCTCGGTAATGGGGGTTTGAAAGCTTCGCTTTCCGTTATTTGTTTAAGGCACGCAGCTGGGAAAAAGTTTCGAGCTGGAAGCAATGAACCCAGTTTTTTTTTTTTTTTTAAATTTATGAAACCTGTCGCGTCCTATTAATGCAGTCACGCAATTTATAAGTAAGTACACGTTTTTAATGGGGCTTGCGAACATGTATTAACATGTGTGGACTGAAAAAGCGACAAGTCAACGTTATAAAAATGAAATGTACTGAAATTAAAGATTTAGGCGATTAAAATAGTAGAAGAAAAAGATAAAAATTATTGGCAATTAAAACGGATTGGTACCCTAAAAACGAGAAGGGAATCAGATGATGAAAGTACACGTGCAAACAATTTCAAGTGCTTTAGGTTGATATAAATTGCTTTTGAAATTATAATTATTCTACGGCTCAACAATGATTGCAACCTAAATTAAAAAAAAAAAATGCTCATTGTGCAGGAACAAATTAAAAAAAAAAAATCCCACTCTCACAACCGACTCGCAACCATACACAACGAAACTAAACCAATTCACTCATGGCCAATCGCAACAGACAGCAGCCCATTAAGCTCTCGAACTTGACCTTCTGCTTGGTGACGAATACGGAAGCATCCCAGATGGCTGGCGTGCCGGTGTTGAAGTCTCCGCCGTGGAACCAGACCATCACCGGCCATCCCTCCGGCGGTCGATTGCCTGCGCATAAATTAAGCCGATCGGTCAGTTCTTTTTTTCCTTTCTTTTCCTTTCCCTCGGGGGGAGGGAGTTCGATCGACACGGGACCATTAAGGATGGAGGAGCGGCTGATGTATCAAGGTTGGCGTGGGCGCGGAGCGCTTTTATTCTTTTAAGGGACGAGTCGACGTTTCTGGGTTTCAATGACGAGCCTCGGCGGCTGATGGAAAATTTACGGACGGGGATGAGGGCGACGAGGATGTGTGTATCAATAGTTTGTAGTTTATTATTTGTTTCTTCTACGAAAGAAGGAAGTATTTTTTGGTTAGCTAAGAATAACTTTATAGAAAATGTTGAATGAGGTTTGAATTTATTGAGATACATTAATTTGTTTGTTGAAATGTTTCTAAGTGATAGAAAATACGTAGATTAATTATTTTTCGAAATAAATCTACAAAATTTCGAACAATGTCTTATAAAACATCAAATTCACGAAACAGTTTTTTATACGCTTCTTTCCCAAAATTAAACTTAAAATATTAAAAATTTTCCAAGCGAACAACTTTGTAATAAGAACGCTTCACCGAAGAATGACTAAATATATTCTACGTCAACATAAACCTTCCTCATGCACCCGCATCGAGGTATTAAATTTCTCATTTTCCCACCCTCCCAAACACTTCACCACTGCACCGCCAACAAAAATCCTCTCCGCCTCCCCCCGACGAGGCACACTCGATCTCCCCCCCGCCGGCGAGCACCTCGATTCCCTCCCCCCGCTCGGCACTTCTCACGCACTCCACCGAAACTGTGCCGCGCGCGGCGGAGAGTGTCACACGAGAGAGCGGCACGCGCGTGGCACGCGACGCGGGGAGAACGCTCGCGTGCTTATCGCGCGCACCGCGCACACCTTTTTATATCGCGAATTTGGTTTTGAGATCAGGCCGCGCGGGCTGCTTGGCTTCTCCGCCGCCGCCGCCGATGGAAACGGCAGATCTCGCCGCGCTGAAACGGCCGGGAGAGCTGCTCGGGTCGCCGGGGAGTTTTAGTCGGTTTGCGGAAAAGTGTGCTGATGGATAATTTTAGATAGGCGGGGTAATGCGTTGTTCGAGGTATATAGGTGGAAAGTTTTATTTTAACGAAATTCGTAGGAGATCGTAAATGTTTATGCAACGTTGATGTATTTGTTTGGATTGAGATGTGGTTTATTTGAAAATAACGTGGGCGGGAAGATCTGTTTTAACGCAGTTTGTATATAGAGGTGCATAAACATTTACGTAACATTTATGTGTTTGTTTGGATTGAGAAATGTTTTATTTTCCTTTTATCAATTTAGTTCAATTTAATAAATTTCAACGAAATTTGCGCCCTGAAATATTAGTACTTGAAACTAACTAATGCTTCAATAAAATGTCTGTATTTACAATTAAGTAGACAAAAACGGTTTAAATTGAAATTTCACACACTGAAAGAATTTTTGACTAAAAATTACTTCCTAAATTATGGCTAATCGCAGGACAATGTGATTTTCTGGATAATATTTAGCCCCTTTTAGAATAATATTTATCTCTGAGTAATTTTTACTCTAATTTCGTGTAAATTTTATCCTAAAAGGGACTAAATATTATCCAGAAAATCGCATTGTCCTGCGATTAGCCTAATTTAGGGGGTAATTTTTACGCAAAAATCCTTTCAGTGTATATTGAACCAGCTGTATAGACACACGTTCATTTTATACATCAAACAAATTTAACAAAAAAAGCACTCTGAATTTTACTTCCATTCGACGAAATCGTAAAATTCGGCTTAGTTTCGAGCGCGAGTAAGATAGAAATCGATTGTGCGCGCCGTAGCCAAACACACGGTTTGACGAAACGTATTGAAATTGAAAAGGGAGTGACATAGTTTCAAGCCGGGATCATTATGCTCGTCGTATTTCCGGAGCTTACGAGTTTGTTCGATAAAAATAATGGCCCTTCGGCCCGGGACAACCCTCGAGCTTTTCACTTTCTGTTACACCGTTTCATTGAATTATTTGCCGCATAGCTCGAGCAGCGTAGCCGCGATTTTGGAATTTATACGTTTTGGCAAGATTTCAGAGAATTTTGCCGGGCGAATAATGATGTTTTTCGTCCAAAATTATTTAGTTTCGAAATCATTATAAAGCCGTTAAGAAATTGTGGAATATAAAAATGTATTTCTCAGATTCTTTTAAAAATATTCAAAATTTTTTCAATTTGGCTACTATTTTTTGTAAATTGTTCTTTTGTAGAATAATATTTTTCTTTTTAAAACCGATAAAAATATTTCTAGAATAAGGATAACAAAGTATCTTTGTCTTTCAAAAATCGTTTAAATTCTGTATTATTGATTAAAACATAAAACACTTATTGAAATTGTCGGTAATTTTTTCATAATTATGCATGCAATTAGGAAAACGTTACGAGACAGTAGTAACAGACAGTTTATGCAAGACATGCAGTTTGACCTAACTTTCCTAATAATTTCCAACTTTAAAATTTTTTTAAACATTAACAAGCAAGAAAATCTAATAAAACCCTCTTAAAATCTTCTTTAAATCAATTTACAAAATAAAAAAAAAGCCACTCCGAAACCTCTGAAAACCGCTTCTAATAACCTTCTCTAAAATTCCGCGAAATCTCCAAAAAACCAACCTTACACACCTTGACCCGCAAGCCTGCGGCAGATAAACCGCGTCGCGCGACAGCCGTCCGTGTCCAATTGGCGGCGCCGTCGTATAGTTCTCACCGTCGGTCCCCGACAGCTGTTTACAAGATCGCCAGAGCGATAACGCGACGTTATACGTCCTTAGAAGCCGCGCGACACGGCAGCGGCGCTCTCTTTTCGCCTAAGTATCGTGTGATGAATGGGTCGGCTTTTCTATTTTTAAAGGAGAGAGAGCTTTATCGAGAGGGTTATCGGGGGTGCTTTTGGGGATCTTGATTCCGCGCGGCTATTCTGGAGGTTATGAGCTTCGAGCTGATAAAAGTGTTATGAGGCTTTTTTCTCGGGACGGGTTTGATTGCGGGTCGGAGAGAAAAGTGTGCGACGGTTTTATGATTGTTTGCAGGTTTAGATTAGGAAAGCTCTCTCGGGGAAAGCTTTCTCGGTTAATCATATCTGAGCTTTTTAAGGACTGAATTAATTAACTTTGGATGCATGCTTCGAATACATTTTCTACTTTAGATTTTACGTTGCTTATACGTAAGGCAGTAAGTACTGAGATAAGCGCGGCAAATCTCTTCGTCTGATAAACGCAATTATATTAATTGCAGTGTTCTCACTTTCAGTTCGTCATCGTAACTGATGCAGAAGGTTTTAAATGAGCGTTTGACAAAGGATCTAGTACAGACCTTACTGGGTTTCGAACCTGGTGAAATAGGCTGAATTTTTTATACTTTATCTCCAGATCGAATGCGTTCTTAGGCACAAAGTCTGAAAATTAATATTTATCAAGATGTGGGAGGTTGAAAATCTGAATTTGTAATGCGTAACTATATTAACTGTATATATCTGTAGAAAACTTAAATACACTGTAACTCAAAAACTGTCTGTATTTTTGGATTTTCAGCCCACAAATACTCGATCGAACATTTCCAACTAAATATCACATGCCATTGTTGCGCACTTTGCAATGTAAATTGAGATTTTCATTCTCCTGTATCTCGAAATCTGTTTGGACCGTTTGTCTATGGACACTGTTGATCCGGAGGCCACGAAGCATCAAGTATAAAAAATTCAGCCAGCTCCAGCGGTACCCAAAACCCACAAGGTTTCTGCGGAGTCCTTTAATCGTCCCGCTCAAAACCCAAACCCAAAAAACACCTACCTCACCTTAGCCCTCCCTCTCCCGTCATCAAAATCCGCGAAAAACCCCGAAATTCCCGCTCTCAATCTCCCCCGCCTCGGTCTCGGGGTGCATTAACCTCTCCCCCATGACCCAGAGCCGGGGGATCCCCCGTCTCTCGGCGGATTCCCCGAAACAGAAAAGCCGCCCGGCCGGCGCGCGGAGCCGCCGTTCCCTCGCTCCGGTCGCGAATCGGCGCGTCGATACAGGCCCCGCGCGCGGGCACGGGCATCTCTCTCTCTCACTCTCTCTCGCGCGCGCGGGAGGAGATCGCGTGCAGTCGCTATCGATCGTGGCGCCGCCGCCGGCGACCGTGGCTCCCTGATCCCCGCGACGAGAGCGAGAGAGCGACGCTTTGTTTTCGCCCCCCCCCCCCCCCGCGGGGAAGGGTTGCAACGCGCGGCCCTGCCGAGTTCGTTGCGGCCTCTGGCCCTCGCGAGGGCTGGACACTGATTTATTGATTGCGGGGAGAGGGCGAGTTCTGGGGTTTCAGGCTGCTGCGGGGCGAGTGATCGCGCGAGGCGAGGTTACGGAGACGTTGGAACGTTTCGCGTTGGGTCTTCTCGGGAAGGTGGCTGAGTTTAGGATTGCGGGATGAGTTGATTTTGCGGGTTGAAGCTGCAGATGCGCTTGGGAACGAGTGAACCAGGATTTCGAAAAATTAATATAGTTTTTGTTTATTATTTTCTAGAACCAAGAGGTTCCTCCTGGTTTGCGAAAATAGGCTCCGCAATTTTGTTCGTTCGCGAGTCGTTAAACAGTACCATCTGAATAAATTTGTTTCAAATATCTTGGAGGAGAGAAGATTATTTAGTATTTTACTCCAATTTACGTACTTGAGAGGGCAGTGATTGGATTATTCTTATAGGAGGTACATATATCCATTAAAATATTTTAAAAGTACTTTTCATGAAGTATAAAAAAACAATAATGTTACAAGATGCTGCTAAAATGTGATTTCTTCAATATGCCAGAAATTAATAATCTTCAAATAAAAGGATTGTACAGCTTTGCTGAAAGAGAAATTATTTAAACACGTAAAAGGGAAGAAAAGATTTAAATTTGCTAATTGTATAAAAACACTTTTCTTTCGATAACACTTCACCAGACACTTCGACAAAGACAAAAAAAGGAATATTTTTCAGCGCCACTATTCTATATCTTATTTTTCCAAGATTTCAGAAATGAAAGATCCGCAAATCGGGAGTACTCTATAGGGCTCCGAACAACCAAAAACTCTTAATTTATCGAAATACCAGATAATACCAGCAATCCCGACAGCATGAAAATGTCGACGCTCTCGAGCCGAGCTCCTTCAATTTTCTTCGAAAAATGATGAACAAATGAGTGCAGCGGCGAGCGACATCGGTGTCAAACTTTCGCGTCAACATCTTTCCAGTGTCATGGTCTAACCCGTTTCCCCTTATTTTCGCAAAAGCTCAAATTATGCCAGTGTTTTGATTGTCTGATCGGGCCACAAGAACAGACGGCTTTCGGAACTCGAAGCGCGAAATTTCTCTTCCAAAGGAAGTCGCTCCAGTGGATTAGGTTTTATTCTCAGAAAGGTTAGTAGAGTATTTTTGCATATACCTGTAGTGGCCGATACATAGCCTAACATTATTTTACTTTCAATAGTTATACTGATAGAACATCATTCTCCAAGTGTAGCATCACTTTACCCTGAACAAGACACTTGTGGAACACGATTTTTTTTCAGCGAAACACCACATAAGCCTCAGCCATGTGTGAGATGGAAGAAATCACCTTCAAACAGCCGGACATCCTTGACTTCATCAAGGACGACACGTTCCTCTGTAACCTGGAGCACTGCTACGGCGTGGACATCGACGAGTGTCTAAAGAAATCGCTGACAGAAACCGGCTACGACAATTACGTCGCCTTCTCACAGCTAATCACAAAGGAAAAAGTCCAGTGCGCCCTGGGCAACATACCCGACGGACAGACAGACCTCATAATCGGACTGGCGCATTTGGTCAGAAAAGCGGCGAATCTGTGCTGAATGCTAGGGATATATTAACTGTGCCGCGTGGCCGCACGAAAATACAAATCTATAGCATTCCCCCGCCCCCCCCCCTCGTCCTGTCGATTTGAAATGAAAATTGTCAATTTGTGGTGTACCAAAGTGCCGTTTTGTTTTTGTATGTACTTCGTAATTTTAATGAGAGAGTTCTTCCTTTTTTTTAATTTAAAAAAAAGAGATTGAGAAGTTAAACAAAGTAAAATTCTTAGTACATTGTATTAGAAGTAAAGATGTAATCGTTTGTAAATTGTTTTTTTCTTATTAAAGTAATGGAATTTTTACTTTTCGAAATGTGTGCATAATTATTTCATAATTAAGAATTTATACAGACAGATGACATGTTCCACGGTAAGCTGAGCGATCATTTTGAAAGTAAGATAAAAAGAATACTGAGTTTGCATAAAAGCCCATCAAGAATCTCTTTTTGGATTTCCCCTCAAGAAGCTGAACGAATATCGCAGTAGACATCGCCAGTTTTAATTACACTAGTTCCTTTTTCCCTTCTCCAATCTCGCATCGGTTACAGATTGTCGAACGTATGTAGCCGTATCGACCATGTGACGATTGCCGCCCTAATTAACCTAAGTACTATTGTAAATAAATGAAAGTAGAATTAGTAACAAAGCATCTATTATTCTTCTTTTAAAATCCATTCTCTATAATTTTGTCGAAACTCAGGAGCGCGTTCATTTGTTAAAACCGCCGACAATATTTAACCAACAATCAAAAGGAAATTAAGAACCCTTAACCCTCGAGCCAACCACCGCGAAATACCTCTCTCTCTCTCACCTGCCCGTCCAAGCGTGACTCCGATATAACCTCGCCTCCGCTCGAATCAAAGCCTCCTCCACCCTCCGAAATGACGAACGACTTCCTCCGCGGCTCTCCGACTCCCGCCTCGCTCGATTGATCTCTCTCCCGAGGTTGCGTGCGATTTTTCTCCGCGACGCGCTTCTTATCGGCCGCAATTTGTCACCGGCCCTCTCGCGGGTCAAGACGCCGCGCGGGAGGGTTGCGTATCGCGGCGCGGATCGAGCTCGATCGCGCGGAATTACGGTTTAATTATTTTCTGCCGCGCGCCGCGGGGCGTATTTAACGCGAGCCGATCTTCCGCGATTGCGGTTGTTTGCGCGGGCCGGTGAAAAAGAAAAAGGGACGGAGCCGTGTAAAGCATGTTTTGAGGTTTGACTCTCTGGTTCGTCGGGGGGTAATTGCGGGCGCCGAGGTGAAGGTGATAGAATCTTGGATTGAAGCGTGGAGTGAAGTGTTTGGGTTTGCGAAACCGACTGCAAAAAGTAGATCGATGGAGGTTTGTCGTCCCGGAGACGTTTATGAAACTGTTTTTCGAGTTGAAATAGAAGTTGGTTGGGGAACAAAGACTAAAGCTTGGTTTGTAAACGAGAAGAACGACAAATTATATAAGTATGCTTTATATAACTATACTAAAATAAAAGTATAAATACTCGAATAATTTTAAATTAATCTTCATTTATTTTTAATCGCGATCACTGTTATTTTAAACGTTCATATTGTTATAATTTTAAAGTTTATTGAAACCAGGTACTCGACATTAAAAAATCACACCCAATTCTACAGCCTCTATTAAATCAAACCAAATTCATGTCACAAACGTATTAAAAACTTAAAAAAAAAGTCAAGCAAAAAAAAACCATTCACCCACCTACTCGACAATTCCCACAGCTCATTAAAAAAACAAACCTCCGTACTCCACTCTCCCCTCTCCGCGCGCCAATTAGAACGAAGCCGCATGCAAACTAATAAAGCCGTCAGCCGCCGCGAGCGGCGGCGATTCGTGCACATTAGCAGGTTCGATTATTCCCAATGCCGGAATAAAGCAATCGGGGGGCTGTCGCGCGGCCGGAAGTTTGGAAAACTGAGGAGCGCCCGCCGATTACCGGACTCGGCTCTCGGCTGTCGCCTTTATCGCTCGGGAGGATATGTTTGGCGTTTCGATCGCCGCGGCGACCTGGTAATTTGCGCTTCTGCGCTGAGGGCTAATAGATTTGTGGAGGAAAGGGATATTCGCGGTCAAGAGAATTTGTTATTTTGGATTGGAGTGTTCACAGTGTTTTTTGTTTTTAATGTAACTCGACAATGAAACTGACTCGTGAATGCTTAAGTTTAAGTTCCTTGTTAGAAAATCAATCATTTTTACTGATTGATTAAACTCTCATTTAAATATACCTGTTTTTCAATCAAGATCAGAAGCAAACATGTTTCGTCTTGAGTAATGATTTGAAAATTAAATGAAAGCACGTGTTTAACTTCATGATTAATTTTATTCAGTCCTCAAATACTTTTAATCTTCAATTCTAAGATTATCGTCCGCTGCATCTATCGATGTTGCCGAATCAACTTAAAAAGTACAATATCAAACGCTCCATTTCTGAATAAAAAATTTTTTATATTTTTTCTCGGAATCGGCGATATCATAATTTATGATCGGCTGTTTTGCAAGTAAAAAATATAGCGCGTCGCTTTGCATATACAGTTTGAATGCCGAGATGCAGGATTTATGAATACGTATCTAAGAGCGGAGGGTCATAAATTAACGTCACGCCGTACGTTTAAAATTTGCGAATGGCATTGAAGGAGCAAAAAAAAATTGACCCTAATAAAGCTCCCCCGGCCGACCTTGCCGGTATATTGCGAAATAAGGTGAAAATTCGCGTCGTATCACGCAAATTTTACGATAGATTAGTTCGAACGATGGTAATGGTCATTGCGCTGCGGCTGATTCTTAGAGGATAATATTTTTATGACTTCATTTCGTTCGTGCACTGTACTTACTTAAGATTACCCCAATTCGTCAAAGTTTTTCGTAAGATAATTTTGTAAGATAAATCAATAACAAATGAACTTTTATAGAGACTTGCTTCTACTCGTGATCAATAATTTTCTGATCCGAAAATCAGGAATGACCCACAGTCAAACATCTAATCCGAAAAGCACTAAATACAATGCACTGAGAAAAAAATCTTGTTGAAATAAAAACATTTGCTATTAATTATATTCAACAAAATTTTCGGTTAATTTGACAGAGTTTCTGTTAAGTCAACAGTTTCTGTTAAATTATCAAAGTTTCTGTTAAATCAACAAATTTTCTGTTAAATCAATATAGAAATTCTGTCAAATCAACCGAAAATTCTATTGATTATATTTAACAGAAAAAACGGTCGTTGCCACAATTTTTTTCCTCAGCGTGCTTCAACTCCCACGAAAACCTGCCAACCCACCCGCGAAACATCCAAAAACCAACTCACCATCCGGCACGTAAATATTGAGAAACAGGCAGTCCTCGCTGAGTCCCGGATCGGGCAGATCGGCGGGCAGGAGCCTGAGGTAGAGCCGCTCGTGGAGCTTCTTCCGGCTGTTGGCCTGCATGCAGGATGGCCCGAAGGCCGAGGCGTTCCTCGTGCCCGACCAGGAGGGCAGCGGGTCCGTCACCGGCGGCGCGAACCGCAGATCACCCTTCGGCGGCTGGGCGTACGGGATGCCCAGGTACTGCACCACCCGCTGCGTCCGGCTGAGGAAGACCTGAGGGCGGAGAGAGTTTTTTAGTTGGTTCGTTTTATTTTATTGTATACAAGCTACTATCGTTAGTGTCAACTTCGACACTGAGAAAAAAGTTTAGTAAAAATTACCATACTTTATAGGAAAATTTACCAAGCAGTATAGTAAAATTTCTTACAAAGTATAGTAATGTTTTGGGTTTTAACAATCTGTGGTGGCTTTACTAGACATTATGGTAATTTTTACAAGATTATTTGTAATTTTTATTATATATATTTCTTCTCTCAGTGTGTCATTCGTGTCAACTTCTATTTATTGGTTTTTTGATTGATAGGGCTAATTTTTTAGGGACAACGGGCAAAGAAATAGTTTATGTATTCGCGGTCCAAAAGGATATTGTTTTTTTGCGTGGGAGGCACGAACAGTAGTTTATTTTATATTGAGTAGAACATCAAAGTTTAATTCAACAGTAAAATGGGTACGTAAAACATTTCATTCGTTTGATTATTAAAATGATGCTGGATGCGTTTTACGTAAGAATTAAATTTACAGCCTTTAAAAAGCCCAAGCATTAACTTAATTTTCTCTAACCAATGAAAATGTTTATTAAGACGATAAAAATGCTATTCTTCCTCGAACATTATTACCCAGAAAATTAGAATACTGAAAGTTTCATCGATTAATATTCTTACGGTTTCGTTTAGTTATTTACGTTATTTACGATCTTAAAATTTGGGTCGCCAACAATTACGCTCCCATGTCTTCCTTACCGCTCCGAATGATATTTGCGCGAGACTTTCGTAAGCCGCTATAACATCCAATCGCCGACGGCTTGCAACCCGCAGGAAAAACCGCAGAAATCAATTATCGCGTTCGGATATAAACGGGCCGCCTATCGACGAGCCCCGCGGCGCGCACATTTTTTAACAACTTATAAAATTTCCGGAAAGCGAGATTTTACACCCCGAGGAGAAAGTCGAATATTATGTCTGCCTCCAACGAGTCGCGGGCCTCGGGTTATTAGCCGGAAGCCGAATATCCCCCGCGGAGAGGAAAGAACCGCGGCGCGTCGTCGCGTACAAATTTTCTCGAGTTTCTCGCCGCGGCGAGCGGCGGCTCGTATTCGTGCCCCTCGAAACTGGAACGTCCGAGCGCCTAGTTTCGTCAAAGCGGCGCCGCGTGCGCTCTTATCACGGTAATCATTACTTATAGCCGGCCGAATCCATGCGGTGCTCCGACGATAGAGATCAAGGGTAACGCTTGCCGGGCTCGAGAGCACGAACTTCTTGGCCTTTTGACGATTTCGCTTTTCCGATTATTTGGAGAATTTGCGGGTTTTTTTTTTATTTTTTGCCGCGAACAAAGGAATGAAGGAAGCGATCAAATAATATATGTCAAACAAATATTTTAGGTATTTCAAATTCTGTAAAATATTGTCCTTGCTACCAATTTTTGTGTTCTGAAAGTTTTGCGAAATTAAAAAAGATTTAGTAACTGTTAATTTCACTTTTCTCTGAATACGTTTAAAAGAAATCTACATAATAAGTAACTACTGATTCAATGAATGTCACACACTAAACTGTTACATAAAGCAATCAAAGGATCTGAATTAGTAAAACGTTTGCCGCTTTTAAAAAAGGATATATCCATACTTTAATACTGAAAACTGTTTAGAATTTCGTTTTGTTCTATATTTTCCTCCGAAATATCGATCAGCCGTTCTTAAAAATTCAAATATACGGCCGATTTCCAGATAGTCTCCTGATTTATTCCCGCCCTAAACTTCGAAGCACACGAACTTTTAAATACACCGTTATGTTAATGCGTACGAGGCAAAATCAATTTGAAATTAAAAGCCACCGCTCGACCTTCGAGCAATCGCCGCGCAGCCCAAAAAATTTCGTCCACCAATTTTAATTTCCGAGAAAACAATGGCAGTCGAGCGACGGAACGCAATTCGTCAGGATGATAACAAGTTTTCGTGCGGAACAAAAAAAAAATAGAGGGGAAGACGCCGGTCGTTAAAGCATGAAATATTCAATCTTATCATCCCCTTCATCTGCCTATCAATCATATTGACCTTAACGATGTTTGTGACTATGAATGTTTTAGGGCCGATTTGCCGGTGTAGTCGCTGCGTTGATTACAAGATTACGGACTATCGCGAGCTCAAACGAGCGCGACAATTTATTTAGCCCGGATAAAATAAAAATCTTAATTGCCTTATGGGAGTTTTCTCGCTCTTTATCAAGTCGTAATTTTACGTGAGCTTGAATTTATGGTTATTCTTTTGCATAATTGGCGGTAAATTTTAAAATCATTATTAACGATTTGTTGATTACGGAGAAAGTTTCTAAATTTGGCCACAATAAATGTTTTTATTCTAATTGAAAATGAAAAAAATACTGATAAATTATTTTTAAACAATAACGAAGAATAGCGTCGATTATCTGGTAAAAAATTGTATAGAAAATTAGCTTCCTAATGTCCTCCTGCTTTTAAATTTTGAACTTTCTCATGGACATTTAGAGGGGAACCGTTCAAATGTAATTATTTCGAAGTAAAATAGGAGAACTCGCGGAATAATTACATTCCTCGGAGCGCAAAAAATTATATTTAAGCTTTGTTTTTCGCTCGTCGAGCGATTCTTTAAACGCGAGGCAGAGGGTGAAAGTATTGCGTTCTAATTCATTATGCCCATTACTTAATCGCCGATCATAAATAATAAAATCCCGCGGCGATGGAAGGCGAAAAATAATTAACGTCTCTGTCGTGCTTACCTTTTATACGCAAAAATATGAGTTTTACGCCGATAATGAGAAGAAATCAGTCGGAATGCCCGCGGATTTTTCCGAGTATCCGTTATGTAACTTCGGGTTTTATGCGCCGATCGAGGAGTTCTCTGGTGGTTTGTGTGTGTGTACTGTTTGCGGATCGAGAGCAGAAAATATAAAAGTGGAAGTAAGTGCCGTTCTTAAATTTATTCCGCGGTGCGTTTTGTCTTTCTCTGGGTTTGTCCGAGGCTAGAATCGGGAGCAAGCTGCAGTTAGGAACGAAATGTAACTTTTTGTGCGAGCCGTTTTTCTGGGCAAACAAATTTTCTTATAAAATGCCTTGGGAAAGAGTTCTTATTTCCTGGCACTTGACTCTCTTCGTCGTATATTCCTTAATGAATCTTGAACATAACTATTTTATTTACAAATACGTTTTAAGTCGGTATGAGAAGTTTAATTTTTTCAAATGTACAATTTAATAAAACGACTATAATAACTGTAGCAGGTATCTTTGTAATGCTCGAAATGAAATCATTCAATGATCTCATAATCTCGTAGTGTCAATTAACTTTTTAACTTCTATTTCTTCCGGTTAATGGAATATTTTTTTATTTTCTTGGTCCTTATATAATTTTTTTTAAACTTCCGATTTGTTAAATAGTTCGCTTTAATACCCTTTTTATATAGCCGAGTTTACGGTACAAAAGTTTTTTAATCATCGAATTTCTACGGTAGTAGAATTTTATACTTCAACAATCGACGTTACATCAGAAACCCTAATTTCGAAAATGTCTTTCAAAAAATCCCAACTCCAAAAATTTTTTACTCCTCGCGCATAAAATTCCAAAAGACTAAACGCACTTCCTCAATCAAAAAAAACACCATCCATTCCTCCAATACCCACCTTAGCCCATAACTCTCGCAATTACAGTCATAAAAAGATCAAGCCGTTCTAAACCATCGAAGCATTCATCATCGAGCCTATCATCAACCGCCCAAAATTTTCCCACACCGCCAAAATTTTCCGCGAAACACAGTAATCTCCCTAAACACTCACACACACACACACACACGCCTCTCCCCTCGAGCGAGTTTTTTTTTTTTTTTTTTCTTCTAAAAAGCGTTCAAACTCGCGCAGTCTCGTTCCGTGCCTGCACTCGGACTCGTTCCCGGAACGACGCGTAATTTGCGTGTATGCGCCGCTCGCGCGAAATTGGAAACGCGATTACGCGGCGCCCGCGGCTCCTGCTCTGGCTTTCCGACTGATTTGCCGATCCCCGAGAGCGATGGACTATTGTTTTCTGCGCCGAGAGGCGCGCGACGACGCCGTTTTCGTGCCTCGGGCGGTGCATGCTTGTTTTTCGAATTGGGTGACTGTTTTTTTTTTTTTTTTTATTGAGAGCGAATTGGTAAGGAACGCGGAGCGCGAGACGTAATTTGCAGCTCACTGCGGGTGGCAAGTTTTATGGATTTGAAATATTTTCTTTTTTTTTTGTCGAAGAAAAATTGCATTTAATTGGTGATAAATTATAATTTGTTAATACATAATAATTTTGAAAATGCTGTCAATTATTAAGTAGTATTCGTTTTATTTTTCATTTGCCATGGAGGTTTAAATTCAAAGGAAATTAAATTATTTGAATGAATTAAAGTGCTGGTAATTTTTGTTTTGTTTTGCACGTTTGTTTACAGTAGACTTCAATCGCAACATTTAATATTATTATTTCGACTATTCCGGACTGACTGATCTAAGTGGATACAGTTACAAACTATCTTATTTTACATAGTTTTTGCTCCATATTTTATATTTAATAAAGTATAAGTTACCAATTTTTCAATTTTAACAAAAATTTAACACCTTGGGGTACATCGCCAGCCGTTAATCAACAATTATGACAAACGTAATCGATTCACAGTAAGTAGGAAACATTTTAAAATATTTTGACGGTTTAGAAATTTGTAAAAAAGTAAAATAGTTATTAAATAAACCTATTCTTTTTTAAATAATGGTATATAATAAAATTAAGCAATATAAATGTGATACTCAAGTTCGTAACATTCGCATTTTCAAAATGTGTCTGTATACTAGAACCTAATAAAATATATGAATAATTTTCTTATGATAAAAATTATTTTCATTAGATAAAGTTATAATAATTTTCAGACCACAAGTCGCAACTCCTGCAAATTATGATGAAAATGCAGAACAGAGCAGTAATATACTGACGCGTAAACGCACGGATCAAAAAGAAAGAAAATATTACGAATGTGAGGTTTGCAGTAAAACATTTGGATTTAAGACTAATATGTTAGCACACAAACGCACTGTCCACGAAGGAAGAAAAGATTTCGAATGCGATGTTTGCGGAAAAAGATTTGGACTAAACAATAACATGCTGGTTCATAAAAGAAGAGTCCATGGAGGAAGAAAAGATTTCGAATACGATGTTTGCGGTAAAAGATTTGGACAAGATATTAACATGCTACACCATAAAAACGCAGTCCACGAGATTTCTGGTAAACACTTTTCCCAGAAATCTCAGGAAAAATGGTATAAGCGTTCTGTACACGATGAAAGAACGTCAGATGGTCCAATTATTATTTCGGTTTCTTCAATTACCACAACACAATATGAATCAATTCAATCGACGAGTTCATAAGTTTTAGAAAAAAATGACATAAAAATTTGACGTCTGATTTCGCAAATAAATAGATTTCAGTATTATATTATAAAAGACTATTTTAAAAAAAAGATCTCTTTCGATTTTTTTTGTAAAAGCGCCAACATTTTTTGTATAGAGAAGTAATTTTATTTTAAGCCAATTTTTTGTAAATACTATTTTTTGTAAAGTTATTTTTATAGAATAAACGATATAAACTAATAGTTATTTATAAGTGAAAATTTAACAGTTTATTAAAACAAATTTTTTATTTCCTAGTTTTTTTTTTAATTTTGATTAATTCTGCGCTGCCAATGAACAGAAAACTAAGAACAATAAAGATTATTAATAAATATTAAGTTAAATCAGTAATCTCATTTTGTAAAGAACAGAAAAAAAATTAAAATTCCCTTACATTATTATAATAGATACTTATATTTGTTGCATACGCAAAAAAATTATAAGTAAATTGTGCTTTTTAGATGCAGATGTTTTGTACAATTATTATGCATAAATGTGTACAATCATTGTGAATAAACCTATACACTCCAAGATTTAGAAAAATACCAATTTATTTTTATATTTTTTGTTTTAATCAATATTTCACGCTTACATTCCAATTTTATTCTGAAAAACTTACTTTTTTCACAAAAGCATTCGGTTCGAAGTTATTTTCAAGTTCAATTGAACAAGCCATAAAACTTAACAATCCATTTAAAATACCTGCACCCATCGATCGCACCGTCAACCATAAAACACTTCAAAAAGAAAAGAATAAAAAGCAGAAACAAGTAACCTCAACAAATTCAAAACAACAAGCGACCAAACCCTCAATCGCTCAATCAAGACTCATCAACAGAGCAGCAGCCCTCTCTCGCGAGCGCGAAACTTCAATTTTTCCCGACGCAGCGCCAAGATAGTCGACGGCAGCCGAGCTCGTTATTGACCTTCGCGCAGCGAAATTCCCAGGCGCGGAGAGAGCGTTACCCGCTCCGGCGGCGCTTATCTGTACTCACCTTTTAGCGGCCGTAAAGCGGCGCGAACGAAACCGTTAATACGACCACCGACGCGGCGTCGCGGCTTTATTGCCGGCCCCCCGGAAGGAAGCGATCTCTCTGGATTCCGCGGCCGGACGTTAACGAGAGCCCCCCCCCCCCCCCTCGCTTTTGAGCTTCGATCAGCGCAATCGCCGGCAAGAAGAGCTCGCGAAGTGCCGTAATCGTTTGCGAAACGAGCCGCAAGAAGTGCGCCAGATGATCTGCTCCGCTGGAGAACCGAAAGCGAAAATCCCCGTTGCCGCGCTTCGATGGAGGTGCGATCGATTTTCTTGCGGGACGGCTTGTAGAGGCGTTTGGGAGTTTTGTGGGTGTTTTTTGGGAAATGATGGAGATGTTTCGAGCGGGATGTTGCGCTGTTGAGTGGGGATTCGGCCCTGTTGGAAGTTTACACCCTTGTTTTGTCAGTTTTTGACCAATTTTTTACCAAAAACCCTGTTAAAAACGACGCCGTTTTGATAAAAAAAGTGGTAAAAAATTGACCAATGTGAAAATAATAGCAAAATGCTGTAAATAATATAACATTTAATAATAGCATTCAATTATTTTTAAAGAATTCTCTACCTAAACTGATTTTTAGTTTAAATAATTTTTTAAAATTGCATGAAAGAAATTTATTGAATAATTATTACATTATTTATTAATCACCATATTGATTTTTCATCAGTTTTTAACTAATATGTGACCAAAATATTTGGTAAAAAAATTGTATTTAATTTATTTTAAATTTTGAGTTTATTGGCGATGTACAAAATGTTTTGTCTCTTGCGAAAGATTTATGCAGATGAAGATCAAATTTGTAAAGTAACGTTGGTTTTTAGGATAATTTCTAATAATTTTGTACTATTTATTAATAACGAAGAGATGTAATTACTTTCACAAATAATATCATGGGAAACTTTTAAATATAATACCCTAAATTCACATTGTTTGCAAATTAAGAAAATTAACCATTGTTTTATAAAAATTAACCGTTCTTCACATACACCCAAACTACCACAGAATCAGCGAAAATCAACTATAGTAATTTCATTGCTTTTAATTAAAAAAAAATTTGTAATTTATATATAGGAAAGCTGCCTTAAAATAACCGGACAAAGAAAAAAACAAAAAGTTTGCTCTACCAAAACCAGATAGAAAGCCACTTTATAATAAAGTTTGTTAAATGCAAATTGAAAAGAACTTTTCGGCTTTGCACCGCACATTCATCATCATCAATTAGAAGAGAAGTTCCGTTTCAATCTAACTTCGGAATCGGCCGAAAGTTCGAAACGCGAAAAAAAGCCGAGCGCCTTTGAATTCTCTCCCGACTTAAATAAATTCGCGGGATCGCGAACTTGCGAGAAACTGTGTCACGCACAGCTGCGAAAAGTATTCGGCACACGCTAAAACGTAATCTCTATAAGAGCTCCGCTGCAATTACGACTTCGCGGGAAAGCAAATATACAATGCGATGACATTAATATTTATGCGCTTTAATTGCTCGGCCTTTTTTTTTCGCGAAATTCGGTTGTTCTTTTTCTCGGTTTTCGGATCGATCTCGTGTGTGATTTTTGTTGCGAGCGAGATTATTGATTGCATAAATTGGTGGGAATTGGTGCTTTAGGTTTATGGGCTTAAAATAACAGTGTTTGCGCGATAAAGTAAAGTAAATTGACGTAATTATCCGAACAAAGTTTTGGTGACATTTTTCGCTGATTCACGAAAGAAGATTTGAAAGTAAAAAAACTTTTTAAGATAATTCTTGAGGAAGATTTTAACTGTCGAAAGAGTCAACTTTTCTAGTTTAATGACATCTAATGAAGCAGATATTTATAATCACTTCCGGAGATAAAAATTAATTTTTTTAATTAATCTTAATTTCTTTAGTAAATGATCCTAATAAAATTTTAAAAGTAGATAAAGCAATTTTCATTTAATTTCTTAAGATACATAAATTATTTCATTGAATATCAAAGAATCAGTCAAACATTAAGTATAATAAATCTTAAGCTTCCTTAACGAAATAATTAAAAATATGATTCATTACTTTCGCATTATAATTCTTGTGTATATCAAGATTCAGGAGCGCATTTAAATTAATTTAATTACAAAAATAACCGCCTAAAACTTTTAATCTAATTCCATTTAGCGCGATAATTCGAAATTTATCGTTTCCCCCGCCGACTCAAAAATGCATCAATTACATGAGGCAAATTATCTCCGCAAGGTCCAAATCATTAGGCCTACGTAGGTGCACTTTAAATTCTAAGAAAACTGAATAAAACAGCAGTAGCTGAATAATGAGCATCGAAAATCTTTATTACCGCTGCAATCATTTAAAGAACGTAATTCAGCTTTTAAAGCGTGGAAATGATGGCTTCTGGGCGGATTGATTGATTGGGGAATTGAAATAAGATGTAAATTTTGGGAAACGATTTTTTTTTTCGTTTGCGGGAAGTTGGAGTGGATACGTTGGTTCGTTGAATTGCTTTTTCCAGTTTGACTCGTAAAGTTGTTTTTGTTGGGATTAAGGTGCTTCGCCTGATTGCTTGAAAGTTTGACTGTTTTTATGCTTTGAATCAAGTAAATAAAATTTTATTTCAAACGTCAAAAGTGTATTTTTATTTTAGAAGAACAAAAACTATGAAGAATTATATTATTGGTATTTTTCTAAAAATGTGAACAAACTAAATAGATCAAAAATAGTTTTAGAGTTAATAGTATATAAATAAACAGCGAAAATTATGAAATATTTATAATATATAATTTAATTACTTAATAATATATAATCAATTATTAAGTAGTATTCGTTTTATTTTCTATTTGCCATGAAGTGTTAAATTCAAAAGAAATTAAATTATTTGAACGAATTAAAGTGCTGGTAATTTTTGTTTTGTTTTGCACGTTTGTTTATATTAGACTTAAATCGCAAAATTTAATATTATTATTTCGACTATTCCGGACTGACTGATCTTTAAATGGATACAGTTACAAACTATCTTATTTTACATAGTTTTTGCTCCATATTTTATATTTAAGAAAGTATAAGTTGCCAATTTTTCAATTTTAACAAAAATTGTACACCTTGGAGTACATCGCCAGCCGTTAATCGACAATTATGACAAACGTAATCGATTCACAGTAAGTAGGAAACATTTTAAAATATTTTGACGGTTTAGAAATTTGTAA